>JAPYZN010000017.1:0-145616 GCA_030522865.1 Psyttalia lounsburyi
TCGTTCAAGTATTTGAGGGGAAAAAAATAAATAAGAAAAATAATTTTTTTAGGGGTGTCCATTTTGCCCCCACTGTCCATTTTGCCCCGCCCTCCCCTAGAATTAAAAAATCTCCTTTCTAGAGCCATGATACGGTCATAATGGCAGAATAATTACCATTCCAAATTTAAATTTAACGTGCCAACGTGTCGAGTGTTGTATGCACTCCTCATCAGGGCGACTTTATTTTACCTATAAATTAAAAACATATAATAAAAATTAATTTTTACGTTCTCACTATTACCATCTTATGGATTCAAATATCTTTATTAATATAAATGTTCTCACTAACTCTTTCACCTAACGTTCACATTGGCTGAATATTATTTCCAAATGCAGATTATCAGCCTTAGAATGTGCGAAAACCCTTTTTTTCTGCAGAAAGGCTTGATATGATATATTGACCCGGACCGATACGGCAAGATAGTGCTTCGATATATCGTATTGACGCGGTACGTAAGTGGTTAATCCACTAGAAGGCGTGTTGAAACTCCAGTGGAGTTTATTTTGGCACAACTCGTTGTCAGCGCGTTAACGTAATTAGGGAAATAGTCCATGAAAGAGTGAACTTCATATCAGTGTTGTTCAATCGCTTTAGATTGAAGCGTCATGTCAGAGAACAAATAATTGTTCAGCGATAATTGTGCGATCTAAAAAAAAATCGAGTTTTTCATCACATCAACCAATTTTTCAAAAATCGAAAGGTCCAAATTTAATTTTTAATTCTGAGGGAACATGGATTGACCTGTATATTTCAATAATTTATCTCGTTCATTTTCTAAAGATGCGGATCATAATTCAATTCGTGAACTTATTGAAACACTCGATCATTCATTATTTCCATTTTAAATTAATCCACGGAGCGTTCTATTCAAACACCACTGGAATCTATTTCAGCCCACCTTATTATAGATACTCATGTAATTACTCCATACAAGAGTGAACTCCATCGGCCTTGTTCAATCGATTTCGTTGTCCCAATTATTCCCCCCACGATCGCACAAAGACGTGAAAAAGCCGACTTGACAAATACAACTTCAATAAAAATCGCTACTCCCCCCCCACATATTTCACATTCTGATGATTTTCTGCCGATTTTCGATCAAATTCTGTGTGATCAGTCATTGATCGATTACTGATATGATTGACACCCACAAATATCTGTTGTCACTCAATCAGTCATAGCTATCTAATCCCCAATTACAAAAACGATAAACCCATGATAAACTTTCGCCAATAATGACATTATTGTCTCAGCCCTTCTCCCAGTCATGAAAACATCACCTGCAGCGCGAAAAATCGTTTCAACTCAGTTACGTTTGCACAAAAACTGAATGGAATTATAAATAAATGGAAAAGTGACGCATCCGCAGAATCAACAACTCGAGTTCGCCAGGGAGGGATACAACACCGGAGGCCGGGGAGTAATATTTTTCTTGTGGCTTCTTTTTGCACTCGGCATTTATTGATTAAGATTTTTCGAAGATACTAAACAACACTCGAATGGCCACAAAGAGCGGCGGTAATCGTGTCATAGCTTATCGGTGATGTTGCTCTGTTGATGCTACCGTTTTGAAACCAACTGTGGGTAGGAATATCGTGTGTCTGTTGGATTAACAATCTCGAATCAGTCTTGCACCGGGACCGGCACCGATAACACCACATTTTTTTTTTATTTCGTTGTATTCATATAATTTCCGCCACTACCTCGCCATCGCCGTCGTTACAAAATCACTTCACTCATCGCGCCTTAATTTTCCACTTATCGTGGGGAATTTGAGAGAAAAAAATTTTATTAGTTCAAGTTTTTTTCGTGTAACTGTGAGTTGTGCTATTTGGATAAAAAAAAATATGGCAGAGATGAAGCCGGAAAAGTCGGAGAAAAAGGTGGAACTCAAGCGGGAACTGGGATTATTCAGCGCTATCAACTTCATTCTGGCTGTTATGATTGGTAAACGGTTACGAAGTCGTCATTGGAGGAAGAATATTGTGTATGGATGATGAAGACTGAGTCTATCTTTATTCGTTGAGATTTTTTATAGAATATTCATAGAGTCGAGGAATATATTGAGCGATAACTCATTTTTTTAAGATTCTATAATACAGTTCAAGTTGTACTGTCACGTGGACAGGAATTGTGAAAATCATGTAGGTGTTACGTATTTGATTGATAATATATTCAGTTGATCAAGTCCTAGATGATATATTTAATCTTATTATATTGTTTACTGTTTTTAATTGAAATTTCCATTTTTTTAAAAATTGTTATCAAGTGACAGGGCCAGGAAAAATTCGAGTAAATCCTGGGGTGTCCGATTATTCCAACACAAAATTACGATTCTTATGAATTTTCCGTCGTTGTAAATTCACTATTTAATTGGAAAATAAATGGAATTTGTAAATTTGAGTTCAGTTATTCAATGAAAGCAGATAAAAATTGGAGAAATTTAGTGAATTGACGACGTTCGAAATCCGTATTCCTTTGAATTTCTATTTCTTAAATACCTTCAACATTTTCCACAAGTAGAAAAAATTTCCAAAATGTAAGAACGATGGTTTAAACTTATCAACAAATTTTCGGCTGTCTTTAATCTATCTCAATCTTAAATAACCCTTACTTCTTTGTCATCTTCCCACGCGCGTTAACCCGACGAGATAATGACCTCTTATCACGCCTAGTAACCTGCACATCTCCTTGCCCTACTATTCATTGATGACTCAAAATCCATTAAAGGCGAATTCAATCTCCGAAATTGTCCAACGGTTCTGAACTATTGTCCCCTACGAGTATTCTGGAGCTCTACTGTTAGATGTCTTCGTTTCTAGGAGCTCTGCCGTGTATTCCCCAAAAAATGACAGAAATTTTTCAAAATCAGACAATTCGAAAATATTTAATAATTAATAATTTAATGGATTAATGACTGGGCTTGGGATTTATCACTCCCGCCTCAAAAACTTTTAAACAATGATAAAAAAATTGACTTCTCTGTCCTCAGGTTCCGGCATATTCGTCTCTCCGACGAGTGCCCTGGAGCGTTCAGGATCCGTGGGTTTTTGCCTGATAATTTGGACCTCCTGCGGTATTCTCTCGCTGCTAGGTGCCCTGGCCTTCGCCGAATTATCTACCGTTGTGCCCCGATCGGGTGCCGAATACGCGTACTTCATAGAAGCCTACGGGCCCTTGCACCGCTACTTCGGTAACTTACCTGCCTTCATCTGTTCATGGGTGTACGTCGTAATTCTCCGTCCAGCCGAGGTAGCCGTGATAATCCTGACATTCGCGGAGTACAGCATCCAGCCCTTTCACGTAATGCTGCCCAAAGGCATCACTCCTGAGACCATGAACACCGTGAAGAAGCTCATTGCCCTGCTGGCCCTAGGAGTCATCACCTACATCAACCTGACCAGTGTCAAGCTATTCGTCAAGGTCCAGAATGTCTTCGTGGCTTGCAAAGTAGTGGCTTGTCTTATCGTCATAGGAGGAGGTATTTACTGGTTGGCAATGGGAAATACAGACCTCCTGAGAGACCCCTTTGAAGGGACAACCCGTTCCCCCGGTAACATTGCTCTGGCGTTCTACAGTGGCCTGTGGGCCTACGACGGCTGGTCCTCAGCAGCAATTGTCACAGAGGAGATCAAAAGGCCTGAGGTGAACATCCTCAGAAGCATCGCCATAGGAGTTCCCATCATCACAATTCTCTACGTGTCTATGAATCTTATGTACATGTCTGCCTTGTCAATTCCCGAGATGATAGCAGCACCAGCTGTCGCGGTCTCCTGGGCTGAGAGAGTCCTTCCCACGTGGTTAGGAGTGTCGATTCCTCTGGGTGTTGCTATCTCCACTTTTGGGTGTGCATTGAGCCTTCAGTTTGGCGTCTCCAGGCTCTGCTATGTGGCGGGGCGCGAGGGACATGTACCCAGGGTATTTAGTTTTATTCACGTCACGAAGATGACTCCTGCTGCTGCAGTCGTCTTTCAGGGGTTCCTAACTTTTGCTTGTGTTATTGCCGGGGATATTACGACACTCATCGAGTTTGCTACTTTCTTGATTTGGATTTTTTATGGACTTGCTATGGGGGCACTTCTTATTATGAGGAAGACTAAACCCGAAGCTAACAGACCCTACAGAGTGCCCACTGTCGTCGCTTGGTTTGTTCTACTGCTAGCGGGGTTTCTCGCGGTCATGCCCATCGTCGCAGAACCATCGTGGAAGTATCTGTTCGCGTTGCTGTTCATTCTGGTGGGAGTCGCTGTCTATCATTCTTATGTTTTTAAAAAGAAGAGCAGTCGGATTACACGTGAGTTCGTTTTGTTTGTTGTTTCATTATAATGGAAAATAAGTTTTCACTTGTCAAGGAACACGTCAAAATTCACGATCAACAAAAGTCGCTTTGAAGAAAGCCAATCTGATAGATTTTTTTTTAAAGATGCCAAGATAAGGACTACGAGACTTCGATTTTTTATTGCAATATCAATGCTTGCCTAACACGAAATAGTCAGTTAATTCGATGTAAATAACGGAAAAAATAATTCTGCATTTTCTTTTCAGGTAAGTTCACATACATCGTCCAGTTGCTCTGTCTCGTCGTAGCTCCAGAGTCCGTTAATGAAGACTGATTATATTAATGATGGGCAAAAACATCAACTAGGATTTTAAATTTGTTTAAATAATTTTTTAAATTAAAATTACTCAACACCTTGTTTACAACGATAACGAAGATATGTATGAAATATTGTCATTTTTGTATATATATAGAAGAATGTGAATGTTATTCGACAATGTGAAGTACATCGTGTGACATTTTTAAAAATATAATTGAGTCTTTTCTAGATAATATCATTGTGATTTTCCTTTAACAAAATATTTTTCGGCGATTATCCAAGGCACCGCATTTTGAGCACTGCTACTTGTCACTGTGTACAGAAAGACTATTAGGAAAATTATAGCGCGTAATGATTAATTAACGATAACTAATGGGGACTCACGTCATTATTTGATGAAGTTTATTCCTAAGTTCATTAGAAATATTTCTTTCAGCTGCTAATGCGGCATCTCTCTCTCTTAATTGCTGTCTCAAGTGATAAATTGTGTCCTCCAGGGCCTCAAAAATAGCCTAGGGAGTCAACAAACCTATTCAAATATTTTCTCACCGATGATATAACATAATTGTGTGTAATTGTTGCTTTCTTAACCGAATAAATGCTTACACGTGCTTCTTCAGCAGTGTCAGACAATGCTGGTGGCTCATCGAGACAGAAAAATTCTCGAACACTCTTGCTGCTGATCAGCACTGCAGTCCCAAGAAGATTATTAACAAACTCCTGGAGCCCGCGAATCCTTTCCTCGAGAAAATTTGGTGCAAAATTATCTCCAATCCATTTTTTTCGAGGTAAAGATAAATGGGCTATCGGAAGCTTCTGCCTTCGTAATTGAGATAGTAATCGTACAAAGTCCGTATATCGGCGGAAGACGAACCAACAATCGCCATTTTTCAACTCGACTCGAAGTTTGTAGACCTGGAAGATTAGACTTACGTAAGGTGACATTTTTGTTGATGCTAGAATTGTGATGATGACAAGTGAGTTTGGAGGAGAATTAAGCAACAATTTTCTCCACCAGCAGTTTTTTTACATTGTTTTCCGAATTTTCGCCGTACTCAAATGGATTAAATTAACAAAATCGACTTAGTGGGCTAATTAAGTTTATTTATTGTCAATTCACTTTGAGAAATCTAAATGCACTCGTCATTAAGAGAATTTAAACTGGAATAGGACGTAAAAATCTCGGGAAATTTTGACCACTCACTGTAAATCTAGCTCGTTCTTCCATCACTTCATACCCAACGATGGGTATTCTCAGGTCATCGGTGGTGATAGGGCTAGAAATACCATCAGGAAGTCCGAGATTATTGTTTGCTGATCGATTATCCGTGTAATCATAACTCTGAACTGTGAATGACTGCGAATTTCCAGATTCATCGGAGCCTGGACTATCGAGTGATCTCCTGGCACCTGCCTGATTGTGAGAACCCCTCGCTTTACTAATAGCCAGTGTAACCTCACTGATGCAACCCTCACCAGTGTCAGAGTTGGACATTTTTCATCAACAAACCACTACCAAACAATCATGCGTCACACTAAACAAAAAATAAACCGACTAAATCAGAAAAAAAAGTTGGAAACAGGTGGACAATCGAACGAACAATTCGCTGGTTATTAACGAGACGTACCTTTTATTACAACTCAATTGTTCAGCTGGTAGAGTGGACATTAACGAAGATATTTTCATTCCAATTATTCACTTGTGGACTACAGAGTGAGCACTGAGTGAAAAATTGAGGTTTGATCGTGTTAATTGGGACTTATTAAGTGAGAAAAAGAAGAAAATAATAAGACCACTGGGATGTTGACATGAATGGGAATGACAGAAACGATCACGTGGCGATGAATTGGGTGGGGGTAGCCAATGGGGGGAGTACTTCGACAACTTCAAGTTTTATGTTTATGACGTGCAGCGATTCGGAACGCCTTTCCTCGTTGTTACTTTTAATACAGAACTGATACAGATTTTTTCGTTCTGCATGAACAAAGGACATGAAACTTTCATTTAGGGATGACTGAGGCAATCCGTTGTCCTCGTTAAACAGTTCCAGGTATAAAGGAAAAACTCACCGACAATGCAAAACATTATCTCAAAATGATATTTTTCTACACTGAAAATATGTTCTAAATAAATATCTCAACGACCTAAAACTTTGGTCTCTTCGGATTTACAATATTTTCAGAAGAAGAACAAATACTCTACTCATTCCAAAGAGGATAGACCGCATAGACCGATGCTCTTTGAATCATTCGATGAACATGATTCCCAAACTTACTGATCGCCGGTAACATTCAAAGAAATCCTCAAATGATCGTAGCCTTGGCAGCCCTGCTCCCAGAACAGTCCGCCCTGAACTTCCTCGCAAACGAGAATGAGGAAACGAGAGGGAGGAAAAACATGGCAGTATTGACTATCGATATTCCTTTTTTTTCCACAGTCTCAAAACAATATAAATACCCCTAAATATTACTTCCCGAGTGCTCTAAGGCCCAAATAATCAAGCCAGTATCAAAAGAATTCACTTAAAATTCCCAACTAACCACAAACTGTGAACAATCAGAGGTAAAGTAACGGTCATATGACAATTAACGCCATTCACAGATACCCCGAAAAAACGAGAAAAACAGTTGTTGCATTGTGTAATGGTGTGTGTCGATTCCAAGCATTCTCTGAATTACATCGTCAACTATTGAGTGTTGTTGTCCAGTCCCTGGACTCGACGCAATCCATTAAAAAAAGTCATTAACACGAGTGTGGCTGTTCCATGTCTGTAAACAGGGACTCATTGAAGGCTAAAGGACAGTCGATGAATAAAAATGTGTCAGATACACAGGCTATGTCTAAATGATTTGTTTGGTTTGAGACTCGTCTGGCTTGTGTGTGTGCATTGTTGTCAAACTATTAAAATCATCCAGTAATTAACCTCGAGCATAATAACAAGTGGAGTTACAATTAAAAACGAATTAAATAATATTGTCTGGAGTTAATTATTCTGGGCCTTCCTTATTTTCTGCATCGTAAGGACTGAATACTGTATTTAATTTCTGCAAGTCTTCTTGTCGTGATAAGTACGTGTCGTGTTGTTGTCAGGGAGTAATTCAATAAGAGGAGAATGTATATACGTATGTGCTGTGGATAATATTCACTCGATAACATGCAATCGTTAACTCATTTTTGTGATGTGCGTGGAGATGGAATGCCTGTTTTATCAGTGTTTACTGCGGTGAAAAAGTGAATTCGAACGGACTGAAGGGGAGTTATTAGTTATCGAAACGTAAGACTGATTAGAAGATTTTTTGGAGCTCCTGGGAGGACTCGAGAGTCTCACGGAGAGGTTTTATTAATTTATTTATTGGGGTAGCTGTATTAGTTGGGGGTGACAAATTTTGAGGGGTTTTATTGGATTGTGACGTGGGAATTTGGATTACCGCAGGATGGTTATTCGGTGAGTATTTAGAAGAACATGGAACCGATGGCATTTTCGACAGTGGAACCTTCCATTCAGGGGATTTTTCAGGGGTAAAGATAGTTATACAAAACTGGAAATGTTCAATAAATACCTGATTTGTTTTTATTGATAGCGAGAGGTATTCTCTTTGAACTGATGAAAATTGTTACTCACATTTCGAGCTATTTTTATTTTTATCTCTAGATTCTTACAGTAGATGAATATCTACGCATAAACAAGACCCCTGCAGAGCCCGTGTATAAAACAACAAATTGTTTATGCAATTTTGTCGAACATGTTATAAACAGAGATTCCCAGATTTGCAGGAATCGAATCTTCCACTGACGAATATTTCAATGGTTCTAGATTCGTTTTTTTTTGGATCGAAACTTGTGTGGGAGAGGACGAGTTAGTTATTTGGTTTTTGGGGATTTTAGATCTGACGGTGATGGCACTGAAAGTCCAATCCTCGTGGAGCAGTCGTCGGACACCGTAGATCAGCCGCACAGTCCTACTACGAAACATAATCACAGTCGTCCTTATGTCAATACGTCTCATGGAAGCAATAGCCATCATAATCATGAGAAGTCGAAGAGTCTTACTAAGTATGGAGAACTCGTTATTCTAGGGTAAGGAGAATTCAAATATTTTTTTAAGCAAATTGGGAGATAGAGGAGTTCAGTGAGAAGTGCCAACGATTTTCCAGGGTAATTTTCTTTTTTCTTCTGGAGTGGGAAAGTTTCAGAAAATTTTCTGAATTTATTGAAGTTGCCAGAAAGATTCTGATATTTTATCTTGGGAGCAGGCGTTTGAAAGACAAATGTCGAAAGCAATTTTAAAGAAGGTGTGAAATTGTAGAATGAAATTTTGTAAAAGTCACACCTATTCGATTGTCAATAATACAAGAATGCCAGACTGCAATTCTTCGACGGTTCTCATATTTTGAATATTTTTCTTCAAGCTTTAAAATGAGTTTTGACTCACTCCAATTGCTCCATTGCATCATGCGATATCGATTGTAAACAGTTCATTCCCATCCTACCCTACATTTTTTCTTATCTTGTTGAACCTGGGGAGATCTTGATAAAGAGTAAAGAGACGAAAAATGTCCAGCCATATTTTTTATAAAAACTTTTCTCAGCTTTTTATTTACTTCACTTCTTTTATTCACTTGATTTAATTCTAGATACAATGGATTTCTTCCACCTGGTGATCGAGGTCGTCGTAGAAGTAAATTCGTATTATACAAAAGACCAACTCCAAACGGAGTAAAGAGGAGTAAACATTATGTGGTTAAAACTCCTCACAATTCTCAGGCTGTTTTGAATGCAAAACAGCACTCAATATCGTATACATTATCGAGAACACAGGCTGTCATTGTTGAGTACACTGAGGATGACAATACTGATATGTTTCAGGTGAGTCAATCACCTTCAAGGATCTTAGCAATCATTGAGAAGAGGTGTCACCATTTTTTCCAGCACAACAAGTATTCGTTAAAAAATTATTTTCAATTTTTCATTTTTTGATTTACGTCAAAGAAATGTAGACAAAGACCATCATAGAATATTTATTGTTTAATAATTCCGATTTGTTAGATAACTGAAAAAATTGTCTAACTCCAAATTTCATATGATTGACCGAATACCAAGAAAAAATCATTGAAAAATCTAGAAAATTATAGAACTCGGTGGATTTGTACGACTAAAATATATGGATAAATAACAATTTTCGTCAGGTAACGTTGAAAAAGCTGGTGAGACCCTCCCTTAACTCTCGTTTCATTGTCATCGTCTTTTTAAAATTTATTTATGATTCTCAGTGCTTAACATTCTTTATTGATTATTTGTGGTAGATTGGCCGGTCATCGGAGCCGCCAATTGATTTTGTCGTCATGGATACTTATCCAGCGAGTGAGAATGGCCCTGGTAATGAGAGTCGAATGGCTCAAAGTACAATAAGTAGATTTGCTTGTCGTATATTGACTGATAGACATAATCCGAAGATTACGAGAATTTATGCTGCTGGTTTTGATAGCTCCAGAAATATTTTTTTAGGGGTGAGTCATTGGTATATATTACTTTGGACTAGTTTTATGTGATAAAGACGTGCCATTAATTTTCTTTCAAATCGCTCTACACATGTGATAAATTCCAAGTTTATTAACTTTTAATCATATTTTTCTTCTTCATGTATTTTTTCGTGAAAAAAAAATGGTGAGAAATCCCAATTTAATATTTCATTCTGATGATCAAGAAGTACATGATGAAATATTAAAATTTAACAAAACAATTAAAGTCATACTTATTGCATGATTTTTGTTTCGATTTATTAAAACGCAATTTAGTTGGGCAATTAAGAAGTTGACGATATCCAAAAATGTAGTGTAGCCCGTTCGATGTTTTTAACATTCAACAATGATTTGATTAATTGAGCTTCGTCCAGTCTCATTACGAAGAGGGAGAAATACCGTTTATATTTTACAAAAAAATTCCATTGAATCGACATTTCAATGAATTATCAATATCTAGGGTCGAACATGTTTCTTAAGACAGAATTTACATAATTAGCAGAAATATGTCAACATAATGAGTTTGGCTACTTTATAACCCAATTATTGTCATTTCTTAGTTGTTGGAACTATTTACGTAAAGGAATCAAATTCTTAGATTTATAAATATTCAAAACTCACTTAATTTTGATAAATGAAGATCTATCTCCTTTTAGAAAACAGATAATAATTGTTATGTTAAAAAAATCTATTTAATCAACAATTCGCTAAATTATTCGTTGGAATTTCCTCTCCAAACGATTAATTCCCAATATAATTGCATAATCCCCCGTGATATGTCAGCTCGATAACGATAACGCCTGATTTATCAATTATTTTAAGTTCCCAATGTTTTTCTGCGATAGGAGAAAGCAACAAAATGGCAAGAGAATAGAGAAATTGACGGTCTAACAACTAATGGAATTCTGATAATGCACCCACGAGGACAATTTTGCGGTGGCGAGGCTCAGTGTGGCTCTTGGCGTGAAATCAGTGTCGGTGGAGGTGTATTTTCCCTCCGGGAGAGTCGAAGTGCACAGCAGAAGGGAAACGTCGTGGAGGAGGAGGACAATGTGTTACAGGATGGTACATTGATCGATTTGTGTGGAGCCACTCTGCTCTGGCGATCTGCTGAGGGTCTAGCCAAGTCTCCCGTGAGTACCCTTGAGCCAATATTTATCCACTTTAATTTTCCTGGAATGTTCTTTTTCAAGCAGAATTTTCTCAATAAAATTATGCAAATACTACGTCCAATTTTCCATATTTGATTGAATAATTGTGTTGAAATAATGTTTTGTCCATCTACTTCGCCACTCGAATTATTTCTGTTGTATTGACGCCTGAATTTTTTCCTCTACAGACAAAACACGATTTAGAGGAATTGGTCGATGCAATAAATGCAGGACGTCCCCAGTGTCCAGTGGGCCTGAATACGCTAGTGATACCGAGAAAATCAGTGTCAGACTCTGCCCAACAACAGCCATACGTTTATCTTAAATGTGGACATGTTCAAGGGTATCACGATTGGGGGCAGGAGAAGGACAAAGCAACGAGACGATGTCCAATGTGTCTGGTGGCTGGACCAATTGTCAAACTCTGTATGGGCATTGAGCCGGCATTCTACGTGGATCGAGGCCCTCCAACTTACGCCTTCAACCCTTGTGGTCACATGGCAACCGAGAAAACTGTCAAGTTTGTATTTTAATTGTTTAATTCTATCTTAAACAGAACATTTTGTTTTTTAATTTAACGATCCAAAAAAATTGAGACGGATGTTGGAGAAAATGAAGCAGTTTCAATTTTTTTTGTTTGATAAAATGTCAACGGTCTTATTAATGTATTGATTGCGAAGGTATTTACACAGAAAAAAAAATAAAAAATTGTAAATTTCATTCAATCATCTATCACTTCGCCACACGATTCAATTAACTAATTACTTCGATTTTTTGTCTTCCAGATATTGGGAAAAAGTTGCAATTCCTCATGGTACAAACGGCTACATAGCAATCTGCCCCTTCTGCGCAGTTCCTCTGGAAGGGACCCCAGGCTACGTTAGACTAATATTCCAAGACAACGTAGACTAATAAATTATAAATTTTTGCAAAAACTATCATTACCGGACTGCTGACGAAAGGAAAAAAACGATATAAACAAAAACCCGTATTGTAAACAATTTCTCACTCATTGTAATTTTTTTATACACTCCAATACGTATTAATTCCCGAATAAACCGAAAAACAAAACAAAATGTAATACTTTTCAACTAATGAAAAGAGCAGACAGAAGCAAAGAAATAGAAAAGTAATCTCAAGTTCAAAATTCACGATTCATTCAAATTTTCATTAAAACCACCTAATTGTATCAAATTTTTTGTCTTTGGGAAGATGATTGCATTTTCTTAAGTTTTTTAAGAGCACACTTAGCAGCAGTGCACTTAGCTATCCTGTAGTTTCTCCCAATGCCCTTGAAGGATCCCTTACCAAAGACATCGACAGTGACTCTCACCCGGCGTCCATCAGCGAGCTTCTCAGGCTTTCCAAATTTAGCAGTCTCAGGCTCGAGCTCCAGAAGCTCTCTAATCGGTGATTTGGGGACATTCGTACTGAACTGTTCAATCTCAGTCTTCATGATTCTGTAGTAGACACTCCAGACAGCGTCCAGGGACATTCCACTATCGAGATAGATAGAACCAGCCAGAGATTCGAAGACATCGCCAAGAGCCTTAGGGACCTCGACATCCTCAGCCTCTTCAGCCTCCTCATCACCAATCAAATAGTACTCCTCGCTGATAGAATGGCCATTCTCCTCTTGAATCCTCACGAATCTGTCAATAACAACATTCAGACCTGGAGAGAGATGCCTGAAGTACCTGTGGAAACCACACCTCACAGCGAGTGAAGCAAAGATCGTGTTGTTCACCAGGGCAGATCGTAAATCCGTTAAAGCTCCTGGAGAGTGTTGCCTGGTGTCCTCGTAGAGATGTCTGGTGATCAAGTAATCCAATACAGCGTCTCCAAGGAACTCGAGACGTTGATAACAATCGGTCAGTCTGTTGGGTTGATATGACGCATGGGTGAAGGCCTGGAGGAGATAGCTAGCGTCCTTGAACTTGTAGTGAATGCTCTCTTCGAGTTTGTCGTATCCATCCAGCATTAGGGTTAGCTCTTTCTCGGGATCTGGCACGTGCCTCAGCAGAGGATTCCTGGGCTCCTCGAGCTTTCCGTACCGTGTCTGAGACCAGGTTGTCCTTCCAGAGGAATCCGTGCTCCTCACATAGGGCGTGCTCCCTGGGTGATGATCTAGTGGCTCATTCTCCTGGACCAGAGTGACTTCTAGGGTTGGCAGAACGTGAATACCCAGCCAGGCCATGAAGAGCAGAGCTCCTCTAGGGCCACAGGCTATCAGGTAAGCTCCTATCAAGGCCTCCACGCAATCAGCTATACTCTTGTCTGGAATACTGTGCTGGGTGATAAGGTTGTAGGGGATCGAGCAGTGCTGGGTCTCCGGAATCTGCGAGTCCTCTGTCAGACGATTCTCATTCTTGTCTAGCTCCATTCTCATTATTCTCAATTTGTATTCGGTATCACGAATTAGTTGGGTGATCTCACTGATGTCAATCGTTGGCTGGAGGGAGTGGAGGTCTTGCGCCTGATTCCAGAGGCTTGATGGCACTCCGGACTCTATGAACACTTGCTCGAGCTCGCGGGGAACGTAATAACAAGGTGGCAGCCAGTTATCATGGGGCTCGAACTTTGTGGCTATCATACTCTCGCCCAACATCTTTCGACGGCCTAGCCGGTACAGGTTCAGGTTGCTCACCTGAAAGGTAAGGAGAATTATTAATCTTTGAGGTTTGAAATCAGGGACTGAAGGAGGATATTGGACAAAATACAATAAATGAAATAGGAGACGATTTTCGAAACGGCCTCACCTGTTTAGATCTCAAATGACTCAGCTTCCCCTCATGAATGACTGGATACGTGCAGTACAAATACGTGGTAATAGCATACTTTAAAAAGGAATCCCCAATGGTCTCCAGCCTCTCCAGGTTGATCCCGTCGTTGGCATTGGACATAGTGAGAGCCTGCAGAATAAGACTAGGACTGGGGCCAGGATGACCCCTCAGTTCTGGTTGATAATCGAAGCTAAAGTTCACCTCGACAGCATCATATAGTACAGGACTTGGAATGTTGTTACCATTACCCTGGCTCTTAAAATAAAATAACTCACTCGACACTTTCTCCCTCTCAGACTCCCTCGCAATCTCCTCAGCCACTCTTCTGACATGCTCACAATGCTCTAACGCCGAATTAAATCCTAAGTTCCCAGTAATGGGAGCCTTCGTCCCCCTCTGCCCATGGTTAAATACTATTTGTCTATCACTTTTGATAAATGAATCATCGACAATGATCTCAGATTCACGTTTCCTAGCGTAATCGAAGTGGAGTCTCCTGTGTTCAACAAAGAGAGACTCATCACCGCTGTCGTTCTCCCCAAATTTGAACAAAAACCTCGAGTCGTGGAGCTTTTTCTCAGAGTCATTAAACAAAGTCATAATTTTCTTATTGATATTGATCTTCTTGAGCTTGGATTCATCCTCAACAGCTTCAGCTGTGTTCTCTCCCGTGTAGGATATCCTGATCCCTCGACTCTTCTCGTCCTCGCTCTCGTCAGAAGATTCGACGAACCCGTCATCGCTGTAAGAGTCGTCAGAGCAGTATCCACAAGCATCTGATTGATCGAAGGTGGGTGAGCCACATTTGATTTCATTCCCATGACTATTCCACCCGAATTGGGGTGGGAGAACAGTGACATTGTTGGACATGGCTTCGTAGTCCATGCACATTGACTCCATTGCCATGTCATTGGACCACGTTCCAATCTCCAGCTTGTCAGAGTCTCCGTCTGCGTCCTCAAGAAGATCTGTGACGTCCTCGATGATCATTCCCATGGGTCTCTCGAGTATATCAGGAGTTACAGACTTGCGGAAATCCTTGAACTCCTTGAGCTCCTTAAGCACTTTGAGCTCCTCGGGCTCTGTTAGCTCCTTGAGCTCTTTGAGCTCCTGGGATTCTTTAAGCTCCTTGGGCTCTTTGAGCTCCTTGGGCTCTTTAAGCTCCTTGGGCTCTTTGAGCTCCTTGAGCTCTTCGAGCTCCAATTTCTTAATCTCCTTTGACTTCTTCAAGACCTCGGCGAGACTCCAACCGAAGTTTAGGGGTGGCCACTCGAAGTCCTCTGACAGGTGTTGAAGACCCAGGTTCATCATCTGCGCCACTTGGCACCTTATCTGATTCGCGAGGAGGAGGGCATTTATTCGGTATAGGATGCAAGGAAGACAAACCGCTTGTCTCCACAGGGAAGCGGGGAATGGATGGATGGCGCAGAGTTCGGCGACTAGAATCTGCTTCTGTTCGAGGTTCTCTCGTTTGGCTCTTTTTGTCTCTTCACTGCTGGTTGGAAGGGCCACTCCCTTCCTGTTGACGTACCTAGGAGTCAAGAAATTGAGCCTAGCCGACGTGTGGTCTACGTCGAGAAGCGGTTGATCTCTGTTTTGAATATTGATTCCATATTTCTTCGAGTAGTACTCCTCGAAGGTACTGTAGCCATCCCCAGGGAACGACGACTTAGGACTCAAATTCCTGCAGATCTCAGCCACATAGAAATACTGAGGCTGATCCTGATTCCTGTACCAGGGCATTATCACAGCGTCGTTATACCTGGAGGCATCGAACTGAAAATTTTCCCTGTCCTTCTCCCCGACTTCGCTCGGAATAGAGTTCCTGTTTTCATAGATCAACTGAAGGAAGTTCCAGTCGACGTTGATGTCCTCCACGCCTTTCAATTTGGTCTTGATCACGGGAACAATGAGATACGAGTTTTCGGACGCGTTTGGATCGAAGATCATGAGGTACTTCTGGAGCTTGAGAACGTTCGTGAATGAATAATTGAGGAACGTTGAGACCCTCTCGATCTTAGCAGAATCTAAGACAACTGTATTTTTGCTGAGCTTCAGCTCCACCTGGACCTCACCAGATCGAGTGTAAATAGGAAATGGACAGAGTTTTGGAATTTTTTTTAACGTGAGAATCCCAAAACCAATGTCCGACTCTTCGGGAGGGTAAATCCGCCTGCCCCTCGTGTTCTGCTCCTCAGGTAAAGGACAACTCAAGCTCATTTTTATGTGGTAGAGGTACGAAGGCACCCCAACAGTTGGCCTGCAGTCGGTCAGAGCGTCGGCAGTCTTCTTGTAGTAGTACTGACGACGTTTCGTCGTACCAGGTCGAGCCTCCGAGTACTCGGACCTAATCTCGTCGGGCAATGCTGGAACCTCCACGTCCTCAGGTCTCGCCTTAAAGTTCTCCTTGCCAATGGGCAATAAATTGTCATCAATTTCGTTCTCCTTGTGGAGATTTATGCACAACTGAAGGGCTGCCAGTCTTCTGGCCATGGCTTTGTTGGGCATAGGGTGGGAGGATATCACGTACTTCAGAGGAGAATTTATTGGAAGCCTCAAGGAGCACGAGTACATTGTCACCGCATCCAGTTTGAATTCCTTAATCGACCATTCTGGCGTCAATCTCGTGAATGTGTCACTCGGTAGTTTGGCGCAGTATCTGTTCACCAGAGAAATAGCAGAGTTGAATGAAACCAGAGGACCATTTTCAGTCTTCAGTGGCTGATAACACGGTATCATCGACGAGTACTTGTCCGCCTCGATTTCGTCATCCTCCCTGGGCTCTTCGTTTGTGCACTTCTCGAGAAGAACCTTCTCGATGTAATGGTACTGCGCCAGCTGCCAGATGGATTCGCCCGAGCTTTTGTTAGACGTTAGCAAAATATGAAGCGCTTCAGTGGCTCTGGCTCTGCTTTTACACTGGACGTAGGATCGGTAAGTCTTCGGGAAATCGTATCTCATCACGAAATTGCATTTTGGGATCTCTATTCCCTCCTCCAGAACAGCTGTTGCCACTAGAAGATTACACTCGTGAATCCTGAAGCGCTTTAGAACCTCCTCTTGCTTTTTGTGCTCTGCCTCTGGCTCCCGTGAATAATTACAGTCGTCAGTGTTCTTCTCGATGGTGTACAGTGGCGACAGGAAGCTCAGGTCTTCGTCATGCTTGGAGACTTCGTTCAGTAGGTAGAACAGAATTTTTGCTGTGAGGCTTCTGTCCACGAAGATCACTCCACAGAGGACGTCTGGGTCTGTCATTGCTCTGTACGTTCTCTGGTATCTTCCTCGTTTGTTCGGGAAATTGGGACTCTCCTCGGGCTGAGAAATCGCCTGAAGATTCATCTGGAATTGAGTGACTTTAGAGATGTTGTTGTCGTAACGATTGTTTCGTCGAGGAGGAATTTTTTCTGGGCTCTCAGAATTTTTTTTATAGAATGGAGTGTACGTCTTGAGGGCCTCCAGAAGTCGGTGGACTTTTGATGTTGAGTATTTGTACACTCGAGTCTTCTCTGGTGTTGAACCGAACTCGAGGTCGCATAATGCGCGAATTTTAATCATCACGGAACCTACGAGGTTGAGGAGGAGGTAGTGACGCTCGTAGGGGGTTTTGATCTTCAATTTCTCGGAGAGAGTGAGAAGGGAGAGGGCTGCGCGATCGGCACACCAGGGTCCTAGGGTCTCCAGGATTGTCAGGAAGTTCTGGAGCATCTCTCGGGGCTTCTCGGTGGGGTCAGGGATCTTCTGAATGTCCTCCAGGAACTCATCCTGGTAGATCTCGGTGGGATCGTATCTGTGATCATTTAGGAAGGATATTGCATCCAGGGCCACGGCCTCCAGGGCGGCTTGCAGGGGACCGGTAGGCGACGAATCAAATTCTATTACATATTCTTTTGGTCTTGGGCTGTATCTTAAAATTGATAAAATATCACTAGTTGTCTCTACATCACATTGAAAAGTCCTCTCCAACCGATTAATCTCCAAGCTCAGTCTTCCAGGCTCTTCAGTCAGATCCAGCAAAGGAATCGCCAACCCAATTACCCTCAGGTCTTCACCCTTCGGAGATCCCCTCAGGATCCCCAAAGTGTCCCTAATCTCCTCATCCCTTATCAATAACTGGCACTGGTCAAAAATTAACAAATTAATTTGCTCAACTGAAATCTCCTTCGTCTTTATCAATTGGTAAAAAATTTGGCTCGTCGTGACGATGACTTGCGCTGTTGAAAAATTGTGCGTGAATTCATTCTCTCGAAATGTCGAATTAATGACCGATACTCTCAAGTCAGTCAATTGTTCGATATAACCAGATTTAAGAGAACAAGTCTCCTCGCTATCTAACAGATAAACTATTCGTTGGGAGGAGGGGACAGGATTGCGATTTCCTGTCGCATACTCCTGAATTAATTTTGTAACGATAAATGTTTGCTCTGTATACTTTCCTAGACATATTATGATATTTCTTTGTTTTGCGGTGTAGAGTAATTCCACCTGAAATCAAAGAACAATTTTTTTCAGTGTTCGATCATTAGGAGAAAGAATAAATAAGATAAAAATCAAGGAATAAACGGAATGAACGGGCTCAGTGAAATCGAAAAATCATTCATTTATAAGAATCATAATAATTTCGTTGAATTGATCAGGTAAATAAGAAATTCTCTGAACTATTCGAGGTTAATTAAAAAAAAAAATTACCGCTGTATCTAAAAAAAATAGCTTCTGGAGGTGAGAAGACTTTTTACTTCATCACATGTTTGAAAGCCAGTATTACACAGTTGGAAATTAATTTCCGAAATTTCTATACCTGTTGTAACTAACAAATCTAAATAAACAGCTTAAATTCTGGAATATTCAATATTCTATCCCAAAATTCTCAGGGTGTAAACAAAAACAAAATAGTTCTCCGATGTAGACAAATATTTTGAATTCACCAAATGTTTACCTGGTACTCTCTTGGAGTGAAGGACTTCGTATAGACTTGATCGTTGAAGGGAAAGGCCATTTCACTTCCCTGGATTATTTATAATTTATTCCAATGCAGAGAGCATGGTTGGGTATCACAATTGATGACAATGGTTAAGGTTAAGTATTTCATTGTCAAATCACTATCAAAACTGTGACCAACAATTATTGCACTTAATACGCGACTAGTTTACACGAAATTTTTGTATTTACGAGGTATTGTTTAACAACAAATCATGAGGAATAAGGGCCTTTAATTAACAACAAATAAATGAGGAAGAGAATTTTTGTGAGTGTATGAGTTTGGCAAAGGAGAGACTGTTGTATCGGCTGAGGGCTTGACGGGTGTAAAACCGATGAAGTGGAGAGGAGAAACCTGCGGTTTGTCGACCTCTTGGCATATATACGAGTTTTCTGACAAGTCGCTCTTGAAGATGACGATCTGCTGAACATTGGGAGAAAATAGTGGTAAGATCGAGAGACACATTCACCGATTTATTTCACAGCCCAGTTTAACCCACAACTACAGGAATAAAGGGACAAATAATTTAATAATGATGAAATAGATGAATTATTATAACAAAACATCGGAGATGATTCGTAAAATATCTATCGAGACTCAGTTTTGCTTCTTGAGCTTCTTTGATGACTCCTCCATGGACTCCATCCACAGCTTGAGATCGGGGTTTAGCTCGGGTCGTTGAGCTTCAGGCTCGACCTTGGCAATCAGCTCGGAAACTGGGACCTTCAGGCCAGTTACAGATTGTTTGCTCAATACAATTGCACGAATGAAGTTGTCAGTGAGACTGATGAATTCGTGTTCCAGGTAGAAATTCTTGTCCTCCCAATAGATGAGCTGAAACGATAGGCATGGAAGTTAATCGATTAGATCGGATTTATTTCGTGAAAACTTACTGAGGGTAATGTAGAGTTAGGCTTTGAACACCAATTGCCATAAATTCTTATTAAATATTGAATCTTATTGTATTTGAGTGCAGAAGGTTAAATATTCAGAAATGCACAATGGAATATTGGGGAAATGTTAACAAAGACCCTCCCAAAATAATGTTAATAATTTTCAATAACTCCTGTAAGAATCAGTATTTTTAACTCAGGTCTTATCGTACTTTCAATACACGCTTCGAGTAATGGTTAGTATATCGAACGAATGCATATTTACTGTAAATTTAGAAGATATCGGACGAAGGAACATCAAAACAAAAGGTGTCTAAGGCATTAATCTTGATAAACACTCCCTCAGTTCGTAGGTATTTTGTTGGTTTCTGGCTCAGTTTCAGAAGGAACGAGCAGCGAACTGGTGAAGTGCAGACGACTAGTGTTCCGGGTGAACATCAGAGCACATTAAATTCAAATTTGGAATTGTGATAAAGTGAAAAAAAGTGTCCAAGGTGAGAACCTTTGTGTCACCCCCTCACCAAGTTGATACATTATGATTCGTCGAACAGTTTGACCCATTCGTGAAGACTATCTTCAATGGAAAGAATTTTTTTTTAATTTTCTTTACTGAAGCGTCAGAGAAGTTTGATGGGTTGACTGTTTGAGGAATCCGTATGGATCAATTTCTACATCATCTTTGTGTTGTCTGCTCCTGTGTCAACATGTGTCTTTGGCAGCAGACACCACCACGTCCACGCCGTTGGTCCCGGGTCACGCAGAGAGTGGTGAGGTAAGAGATGTTCTAGAGCCCGTAACTTTTGACCTAATCATTTCCGGCCATCCCAGTTTTTTACATTTACAATCGCGCAACCGAACCTAAATTATAAAAAAAAATAATGGAAGGGGAGAGGGGGTCTTTCTCCACATTCATCTAGCTACTTACCCTCCCCACCAATTCACATAATTACCTTAGTGGTTACTTTGTACGGAGTTAAGATGCCAAGTGCCCGACGATAACGTGTTGAAGAAGCGCTTTGAACGGCGCCACCTCCTCGCCTCATAATTTCTCCATAGATTCCCGATCGATCGTAGTAATGGAATCGAGCAAAGTCTAATTCTCTCAAGTACCTCGCATTATTCATGTGCTTGAGAAATAGATCGACGTCCTGAGTGGTGCAAATCCCTGGAGGAATTACCGATAGAATTCTTCCTCAATAAATTACAGAATCAGTGAGAGAAGGGTAAAAAAAACCTAGATACCGTAAATGCACGTAGGATCGAAGAGTTTCGTCCTCTTTTGGAAGAGCCTTCCCCACCCAAGCGTCAGCAATATCCTCAAGAAGTAGTTGACGTCGAAGAAAATATAGAGGACTAGGAATATGGTCACCAAGCAGACCATTTTCGCACCTTCAAACAGTACTTGTTATCAATATTGTAAACAACCTTGACACAACGTTCACCAGTCGCGTACTGATATGCTTAGTTTCAACTCTTCTTTAGGCCTCGTATTTTCTCTCCCCCCACTATCAGACTCGCTTGAACTCTGTGTGTCTTCGTTACACACCCGCCGGGCTCGAAAAACTGGTTTCCATTCTCGCAACCCGCGTAAAATTGACATTCTGGGAAATAACTTGTCACTACTTCATTCTTCGATCTCTTTAATTCTTCGATAAAATTTAGGAGTTATGCAATCGACACGTAGAAACTTTCAAATGATGTAAGATATTCTTGGGTCAATGATTAGTAAGGGAATATTATTTCTGTGTCCTTCCAGATGAGTAGTCATTAAGAGCAATTCGAGGATAGACTCGTATAACAGAAATTAAAATTTATGGATAATGAAATGGCTATTTTTACGAGAGAAAATGTTTGAGACGTCAATTTTTTTTATAAAAATTTCGTGAGATTCTAAGTTTTTGAGCAACAGACTGCATAAGTCGACAACTGATTAGATATTTTATAATATTTTTTACTGAATATTTTTAATTGATATTCAAGAATTTTTCGGTGAAAGCACTATAGGATTACGCTTTTCCTTTCAACATAAGATTTTATCAGCAAGACAAATCTTATTCCTCACTCAAAATCTGCCCAAGGAATCTCAATTTCAGCCAAATGATTGCTTTCAATAGTTTCGTTGACAGAAAAATAAATTTCTTGTCGGCGGTGAATGAATCGTTCATTTTCCAGGGACCTATTGGAAGATTAGCAATGCAATGTCAATGTGTAGTCATTCCTGGGGTCGTGAACCAAACTCATTAAGTATTCATTCGATTACGTGAGCAAGCTCAGTCGAGTGACCTTCGAAATGATAGAGTTTTTCAACCCTTCATCACCCACGTTTTTCACCCATTAGCTTCAATTTCTTTTTGTCAAAGAAAAATAAAGTTTATTCAAAAATTGTCACGTGGAAGAATCCATCAAAATCTATTTTCCGCTGCCATTGGGAAATTCACGGCACAAGAAATAAAGCTATGTAAAAAACTTGTTTAAAAAACCTGCAAATTCGCCAGGAAATTAATGCAAGTTAATTGACTGAGATGAATGATAAAAAAATACTACCTCAAAATTTCTTTAAAACTCACCCACTGTAGACTTTCACTTCAATAATACTTTAATAATACCTCATAATAATCAATATATACACATTAATTAACATCGATCCTCAAAATAATCGAGTGATTCCCGTATAGTATAGCCTCCAAAAACTGCACTAATCACTCACAATAATTCAAATAACTCGACACATCTCGTGCAAACGTGGGTGGAAAATAGTCCATCCCCCCCTCTCCCAGTGCATAAAAATCGCCTATAAAATAATATAATACAATAATCGCAAAAATACATTTGCAAGAGATCCTGAGTTAAGAAGAAAGTGTCGCATCTGCGCTGCTGCAGTGGTCATGAGCCCCCACGCCGTCAATTCTCAAAAATTCGTCGTTACGACTGGAACATTGTCAGTTGCTCTGAGAGCGGCAGAGGATATTTCGTTGCTCTCGAGCCATCGCGCAACTTCCAGCGGTATCTGTGGTCTCACATGCGTCACCTGTGGAGTCATAACAGTCTAAAAAAAGCAAACAACCGGTATTACGAATACCTCATTACCACTGATGTAACGAAATTTTTAACTTGATTTAATAATTTTTAAATGTACCTGTGTTACGCCTACGTCAACAGTCCCATTACTCTTCACTCCACGCTCAAGTAGAGCTCCCATAACTGTCTCAGCATCGCAATCCAATAATCGTTGGCGGCATATTGCAATAGCACGAACAAAATCATCACGTGGTGTGATGAACTTGTGCTCCATGAAAATCGACTTCTCATCCCAATAAATAATCTACAGTAGTTAAAAAAAACATAAAAATCAGTCAATTATATGGTAAATTTTTTGCACCCAATGAAAAATTGCTGATTCAAGGAAATTCCATTGCATTCACTGACTCACGTTGTGAAAAGAAAAAAAAAAGTACTAAAAGGAATGCATAAATCGCACAATTTCAAACATTTAATTGAAAGTGTGCTGCATTTGATCGCAAACACCTGCACCAAGGACTCGCAATACGTCTTTAGGAATTATTTAAAACAAAATTGCAAATGCATTGGTGTGCGTTGATCCTAGTTGAATGATAATGACCGATTCATGTTAATCAAATGGTCGTTGAATACACACATTTGTGTATTGCCTTGAGACGCTCTCGTACGTCGTACGAGAGGAAAAATAACGAGAAAGATGACCAATTGAGTTTTGTGGAGTAGAGGGGGACAATGAAGTGACGTAATTTTAACGGGAAAATAAATACTCGAGGGGTTTGAAAAAGATAAAGGATTTGGTACTTTGTACGAATACATTTGTATATTTACTGGCAAACTTTGAGAAACTAATGAGACCAGCGAGCCATTGTTGACGAGAGACTCGAGATGAGATCCGACAGTGGGAGATAATCGATTTCTTCACGGATATGTAATTTTTTTTTCAATTCCTCATTACTTTTTTTTTAAGTCTTTATCGATGAATGTGACTATTCATTTATGAACAGGTGTAAGTGGAATTAATTGATGTCAATTGAGGGAAAAAAATAATTGCTTATCAATTGCTTATTCTTGATTTTAAAAAATTTAATAATAATTGCGAAATATTTTTTTCGATTCCATCTCTGAGGACCAAAAATTGATTTTTTAATGCACTCCCGTTGATACTGACCTTTGACTTGATCATGTAGATAGAGAATGGCTTCAGATATCTTCTATATCTAATGGTGGCAGCTCCCTGGACAACTCCTTTACCCTGTGAACATATCTCGCGGTAGAGGCTTGTTCTCTCGTAAAAATCGGCCCTGGCAAAGTCCAGCTCGCGTAGGTATCTCGCATTATTCATGTGGTACAAGAGTGTGTCTACATCCGTTGTTGTGCACAGTCCTGCAATTAATCATCAATTAATTATCATTATATTGAAAATAATAGATTAATTATTGGGAACAATTGATGAAAAAGTGCAGACCAGTGGGAATTGAGTCCCCTAACTTAAGACCATTTCATTAATTAATTTTTAGGCTTTTCTAAAAGAATGGATTTTCTTGCTCTCAAAGAAAATAATTCTAATGCTTAATTATTTTTCTTTCTAAAAACTACAACCATTAATTCAGAATTCATCAAATGGTCCCTGCCATCTGCTACTCCCCGAGTTTCTCAGTTGAGAATAAAGGATGATTGATACTATAAAAAATGATAATGCCCGATGTAATTGATGATTCAATGCCAGTCAGTCAGAAAAGCAATCGAACTTCTAGACCACTTCATTAGTTATTTTTTGTGTTCATGTTCATAACGAGGAACGAAGTGAATGGGTTTTTCTCGTAAATAGAGAATTATCAATTCATCATTCCGTAAATTATGAGCTTCCATTTCTCAAGATACAGTTCTTTTTTATTTCAGTCTATCAAAGGATAACATCATCTCGGAACCTACGGCACCGATAAATTCCTGGAATTCGTGAATCTGAGAATTATGAAGTTCAAAGTTGATTAGATATGAATAATTAACTCCAGAACTAATGTCGATAATTTGAAGTTTGACAATTCAAAGACAATAATTCCTCAATTTGTGCCACAAACTTCTATAATTCGTATCGTAGTATCCAGATACTCTACAAAATAATATACCATTTGGTGGAAAGTCATCGAGCGATAGAACCGACGAAAAAAAAAATTGTTTTAATCCCATCCATCACAAAGCACTCCACAGCAAATCTAATTAATTTCACCGTTGAAACGTGCAACTGGACTATCGATCCAGGTGATATTTCCAGTATCCGGACCATATACACACACACGGGTCAAGGTCTCCCTCCAGTGTGTCAACTCTGGCAAACATAAGGATTCAAGATTTGCACGAGGTGCTATCAATGCACTCGTCCAAAAATAGTTACCCCAATGAAGGGGAAATGAAAATGATATTTACCGTAGATTGTGGTCTCGTCGAGAATGTGTACTGGTTTTTTGCAGAAACGGGCCAGTAGGACTGTAACGAACATTCTCAAGAAATAGTGCACCTCGACCAGTGCATACAAGAGTACTACAGCGCCCAGGGCGCCAGCTAGTAACCAGCACGCCAGCATAATTAATCCCTTAATCCTTGTGTTGGTCCTCTTTATTTACAGACTCGTGTCAAGTGTGTTGTACAAACGCCTCGGGTAATGCTCCAGATGATGGGGACGTATTGATTCACTCACACCACTAAGACGTACACATGTTGATTCAGTCTCTGGTGGACCACCTGGAGATGCCGGCATCGTCGTCAAGTCCTTAATGATTACTATCCTCTATTCTCTATTTCCTGATATCCTCATCTCGGGAAAGTTGTCTGAGTCATCGGCGTCAGCTCGTCAGTGACTTGGTGAACAATAGAATTGACAGGTATCGTCACTCCCTTAATAATCAGTCTCTCCTATTATCTTTTCACGATTGAATACATTCCTATTGAATTCATCTGGGGAAAGACGGCTTAATCGCTGTCAGCTCGACGACTACTTCGAGAGCAATCGAGTTTAGAGTATCCAAGTAATTTAAGTATCGTCGTCAATCCCTCAATAATTACATTCCTATTTTCCATTCCCTATTGGATTTATCCAGGGGAAGTCGTCTAAGTCATTGGCGTCAGCTCCTCAATTACTTGGAGAATACTTGAGGTGTGGATTGTTGTCAATGATTCTTGCGGGTTCCATGTAATCCTGACATCGTCATCAACCCCTTCATCATTATCCCTACTCGTCGTGTCCTGGCAAATTATTCTGGGTGAAGTCCCAGACATCGTCATCAGCTCGTCAATGATGTTAGGAACATTCCTGGGGGTGAGTTTTGTCGATGATTTTTGTTTTAGACAAGATTACGTATCGTCAGCAACACTTCAATAATTACTCTCGCTTATTCATCATTCTCTACTGGAGACAACCAGTCGGGGAAGTTGTTCAAGTCATCGGCATCCGACTGTCAATAATCTTAAGTACAATCGAGTGATCGATTTTTATTATCGTTGACTTTTCTGGTGACCAAGTACTCCAGAGCCGGTTAATTGAAAGCAGTCTTGGTCGCTATTCCTTGCATGAAGGTGAAAGTAACTGGGCAACAAATTCACGAGGGGGCATGCACCGAGACGCATTGCGCAGAGGCGAACTAGTGTCAAACCACTGTTGTTTATCTGAATTTTTTTTTTTAAAGCAAGTGCCGATGACACACAAGGCCACACTCAGGAAGTTATGGAGGAGCTCCTCCAAGTCACGGTGTTTTTTTTTGTTTTTGCAATTTGAGACCACGGAAAAACACTTCACAGGGACCACGACATTCTCAGGGTCTCTGAAAACTCGGTTGCCTTTGAAGGGTCGTCGGTCTCTGCTGCATATCTGGTTTTCTTTTTTGTAACTTTTGCGTGGAAAAATCACGGACACTCGAGGGATTCTGGAAGAGATTGGTCGGGGAATTCACTCGGGAGGCACTCGCGTTGGGGGTGGTTTGTGGAGATTTTTTTTCGGAATTTGAATGGCGCGGAATGTCACCTCGTGATCCAGCCGCCTGGACGACGTTCAGCGGACTGAGTGTGCTCTCAGCAGTGGGGGCTGAGGAGAGACCCTCTCCCGACGTCGTTGGGCGTCGCGACGGAGATAAGCACGGTGTCCTCGGACCTGCGCGCGTGGCAGAGTTCAATAGCAGAACAATCACGCGTACATGTGAGCAGGGAGGCGGGAGGGAGGGAGGGATGTAGACTCGAGTAAGGGGAACCCCAGAATTAATTTTTGAAAAGGACTTCCGGCGATAGAAATTTAGGAGATGCAAGGAATATACTCTTGTTAATTGAAAAAATCGTGGAATATATTCATTAATAATTTTATTCGGTTAATGAGGAAAACACGTATTTGACAGAATGAGATTCTCTGGTTCCAGAGAACTTTTGAGTGTTTTTTGAGACTAGAAATAAGGGCAAATTTGTGGAATAAATTTTAATGTAGAAATCTTGTAAAAATGAACGGCTCCATTCTCTCAGTGTCGGAGGTTTAGCGACTTTATAATTGTCGAGAAAATATTTCATTGTATCACGTAAAACTTTGGGAACATCAATTTTTTCTCTTTTATATGAGGATTTTTCCTGTGGATAAGTTCTGTATTCATTCATATGAAAATTTCTAATTAATCATTCCCTGAATCAGAGCTTCCTCTATTTCTAGTCATTTCTTCATCTTCTGACACGAAAAAATAATGATTGCTGCAAAAACTTGTTACTGTATCGCGAAGTGCTTATGTTCCTGGATTGCCTGACTCATTACGCGGAATTGTTATCCTAAATAATTTATTCTCAAGATGAGATGAGTTTGACGCAGTGACGCGAGCAAAATTCGCGACATGCCAGATGATGGTCGTAAGACCGCCAGCGACACGTCACATTACTGACCCGCGATTGACCATTTATTGTCAAATGACAGAAACGCGACCGACCTATTTTATGACGGTCACATTGTATTTAAGTGCTGACACCACTACATGTGTCTACCTGGAAACAACGAAAAAAAGAGACTTATACGTAATGAAATGTTAGGAAAAAATCACTCGTTCTATTGAATCAACTTCTCACATGACAAAACTCAATAAAACATAACAAGATTTTGTGACACAGAAAAAAATGACCGTTAAGTCGCATTTATGTGGGCAATTTGTCAGTAATGAAATGTTATATGACCGATTTATTGACAAGACTGTCATATCTTTGTGACCTGATGTCCACTGATGTCACCTCCCATCTCTGGTTTGGCGAAAAAAATTATGATCGGTTGATATTTCTCGTGGCGGAAATTTTATAAAACTAATTTTGTAATGAATTAATCATTTGCTTCAAATAATCAAAATATCTTTTTTGAGATATGCATTCAACTCTACTTTTTTCCATCCTGAAATAATGTGGAAATCAGACAGATGATTTTAAATAAAGAGTTTAATTTGATTCAAGTGCCTCATTTCTCTGCTGGCATTGTTTGTCTTCAATCTTGTTTGTGTTTTGGTGGAGGGTAATGTTATGTGGCTTGCGCCATCGATTATTTCCGGATTTTTTGTTATGTTTGCCGTCCGTTGTTTGCGAACGTTTTAGTGACGCAGGTGATAAGGTACAATGGTAATGGACGGGATTTTTTAATGAGTCACTCAGGAAAATGAAAGTGGAGCTTGTGGGAGGGCATTCTTAGAAGAGACGTATGGTAATTGATGGATTTTGAGTTCTATCGAATTATGAGGTCAGAGAAATGTTGATGGAATTTTCGTTTTCCCTTCACTCGTATCGCTACTAGGGTCTTTGAAGTTTAGTGTAGGGGGAATCGTGAGATATTGTAGAAGTTGACGATTTTTTATGGTTTCGGTTTGAGTCTCACCGGGTGGCACCGATCTTTATCGATTATAACGCAACAGTTCAGGAAATAGATATCGATCAATTTTTGTTTTTAAGTATTCCATTAATAATTTAATAAAATTTTGACACTCACGTCCAATTTTAATAATAGTAATAATAATAATAAATTATTATTATTAATATTGATCATTAATAAATAATAATAATAATTATGATAAATAATATTATTACTTTTGATTTTTTTAGTTACTATTCTTTAAATAATTCTCATCTATCCCTTAGTAGCAAAATGATAAAATTCGGAGTTTTAAAGTTTTTTATGCGAAAAATTGGAAAACAAATCGTGTAAAGATATTTTTTGAAAATCGAGAGAATGATAATTTACCAACCGGAAGATATTGAGAAGAAGAGAAGGTCTGTTATTGCGACAACTCTATAATTGTTCGTCGTACATTATGATCATTTACTTATCGGTCGTTTGAAGGCAAGACATGCGCCGTTGGATTGTGAATTATTTTTCCTTTTATTTTCTCGATTTTTATAAACTTGTGCATTACATAGAGGAGGTTCCCGGCTTTCATTCGGACCCAATGGTTTTGTGGAAAGTGAGTGTGGGATGGCATTGAAATAAAAGTGAAAATCGAACAATTATTTTTAAAATAGTTGTCTTTTATTGAACAGCAAAATTATGAAAATATTTCAGAGTGATGATTGATTTACCACTGATTTTTATCTCAGTTCTAATGGGGAGACACGTGGAAATGGAGAGACGTATTTTTTATGGTAATTATCAGCGATAAGCAATGCTACATCGATTTTTACTTTTTATTCGCCTGAGTGACTAGATGTCCGGAGATATAATTGATACTCTGAGAACGATACTTAGTCTTTGAAGAAGTCACATGTGAATATCTCATCTTGGGGACCGTACGGCGTTAGGGGCATATCGTAAGGGAGAGGAAACGGTGGTGTACCCGTCTCATCGGCCTCTTTAATCGGGAATGTCGTTGACTTCGTCTGAAATTATGAAACATTTTTCTCAGAAATTTTTAAAATATCCATTTTAGTCTGCAGTTCATAATTTTTTTTAGATCTTTAAAGCAGTTTCCAAATATTCCACAATCTATAGACTTTGAACTTTCAAGAATACCGAAGTACTTTCACAGTTTAGTTCATTCGTTGAAACTCTTTTCAATATTTGCAGTCAAATATCCGAGTTTTTTATTTGAGGTCTATTAGTCTTCAGGTTACTGAGCATTCGTCATTCATTTAAAATACCTATTTATTATATAAGGGAATATTTCAAATAAGAATAGATTATGTTTTGATGAGTGAAATTTTCTGTTCAAAAATCCCAAATTTGTTGTACATATTCAGGAAAGTTGATTACTTCAGTTTAATTCCCAAAAAATGAAAAATTACCAGAAATTTTGGAAACAGCACAACTCCAGCTTCATAACTGAGAATCGTGTTATTAGTTTTTCCTCCCCATCCCCAGGCAGCTTTGCTCATATTGGCACTGGTGATGACTATCCATGGAATCTTCTTGAAATCCGGAGAAATCCTCGTATAAGACTTGATATGAGGCATAGCTTGATTCCGGGTCTTATCATTCGCCTTCCATTGACTGCAAAAATCCCAAGAAAATAAATATCAATGAACAGCCACATGCCCTGCATGCCAAACACTCATGGAATTCCACTTCCCATTCTCTTTAAAAGCTGTAATTGCAAATGAGTTGAATAATCTACAGATTCATCAGTGACTCTTAATTGATTTCGACATAAACCAATATCATAAGAACCCCTGAAGCTAGTGATGACAGTTGATGGCAAATAATTAGTAATAACTTTATTAAAATTCAATGCTGAGGCATTTTAAACCGCATTTCTAAGCTAATTTATTCCTGGTATTTTCGTTTTGGAAATTTCTTCAGAGTAATCTACGAATATTTTATTGAACTCCTGAAATAATGAATAAATACTATATTTTAAATTTTATATTCTCAAACTGGACAGTTCAAAATCAGAGTCGCCTCCAGTTTAATAAGTTCAAAAGCAAATAAATGCAATAATCGTCATCTTCATCATTGCCTCCTAATTGATCTCAACACAAACCAATAGCACTAGAATCCCTCGATAAGCTGATGACAGCTGATAATAAATAATTGTAGATAACTCACTGGCAGTAGTTGTTGAGCCACTTTTGCTTGGCATGTAGTTGTCCCCCATAAGGTAGACAACAGCTGCCAACTCTCATATCAAAGGACTGTTTATAGTTCTCAATGGTGGGATAAATAAATTGAAAATTGGGGGTCGATCTGAGACCCTTCCTGGTCTCACAGGAGAGGGTAGTAACCACATTATTTCCCACCCATGACTGGAAATTGGCTCCAAGACTGCCAATGCTCGAGCACTGGGCAACAACTGGCCACCTGGCTCCATCGGCCGGTAATTCAGCATGAGAGGACAGCAGAGCTGCTAATCTTCTGAGGCCCCAGCGATCCCTGTTCCCCTCTTTATGATTCCCAGGAACAGAGGCGAGAAAAAAGACATCAATTGAGGAAAAGTCAGTCCTCTCCAGGACTTCCAACCAGTGCTGAATCCTGTTGGGTCCATAATTCTGGAGATAACTCAGGAAATCCTTCTTGAACCCAGTCTTCGACTCCCCCTCGGCCTTGTTAGCACCTCCAGGAAGCTCTGGAAGATGTGGAGATATCCAAAGTGCCTGTGTTCGATTCTGCCAGTCATCCTCATACAAATTAGCTGTCGAAACAATTATTCTGACGCCATTCGTGTACTTCAGAACTGAAATCTTTGAGTGGTGAGTTCCGTACTTCGAGGGGGGCTCGACTTTCACGACTTTGATACTGTCGGGGAGGGGCGCAGTGTCACATCGCTGCCCCAGGAGAATCAGCATCTTTGGAGATTGACAGGCGAATAAGTACTGCAGGCACAACCTGTAATGATAGCATTTATAGCGAGCGAGTGGCACAAAATGCATGCGTAGAATTTGTTTGGTATGTATATTGGTGAGGGCTGTAGACTGCACTTAAATTAAATTTAAAAAATTGAATAAACAATGATAATATTCCTAGTATTGAGCCACTGAATTGCTGTACACACCATCCAACGTCCACCATGAAATTTATGTGAAGGCTCTCCTCGATCTCCCCAAGGCTCGTGTCCAGGAGCTCAGGAAAGGTAACTGAGTATGGCTGGTTCCACGTCTCTACTGAGTCCTGAACAACAGTTAAGAAGACAAAGTAGGGAGAGGACAGTGCGTACTTCATGTCGAATTCCCCTTTGGCTCCCAAAAAGGGTTGCTGGTGGTTCTCTCTTGTCATCTGCATCAGGGCGGCTGTCCTGACTTCTTCACGAGACTTCTGGGAGGTGCAGGCGTTGTATCTCTCGAAGACCGAGTAGCCTGAGGTGTTGGTGTCTTTGGACTTACCAGGAGGACTCTCCACGGGTCTGGGGGGAGTTTGGGATCGGGCAGTCTCTCGAGGCTTTTTCGGTTCTGTAGATTCTGGGGAGTTTAACTCTCGTTTTATTGAAGACGTTGGAGAGTTTATTTCTCGTTTTACGCACGGGGTTGGGGAGTTCGTGAGTTTTAAGGAGAGGCTTGAGGGGGTGAAGTGCTTGGTAGATGAGACGGGAGTGTTCGGCGTGACTGGGGGTAGACGAGCAGCTGGAGAGCTCCTGCTGCTGGGGGATTGGAGGGGTCTAGCTGGGGATTGAGAACTTGTTGGCTGGGAACAGGACAGCCGGAAATTGGAGAGAGGACTCCCTCTCTCTTTACGTAGAATCATCTGGACGATCTTCAGTTGGTCCAGGAGGAGGGATCTGTCTCTGAATTCGAAACGCAGAAAGTCTGGCAGCTCCACTGGATCTTCTAGTCGATTATCCACGAGTTCTTCCACTGAAAAATAATTGTGTAGTTTTTAGTTCAATTGTGTTTTTGTTGATTTTTATTTGTTGCTTACAGTGAGGGTGAGTCATCTCACTGAAGTGTATAGGATTTTTCCTGTAGCATTTTTCACCGAAGGGACAAATCTGTTTCCTTGGTTGACTATTGTTCCCACCTGTGGACAGAGAATAATTGTTTAGAGTTTAGAAAGGGGTGTTGAGTGCTGAGGTTATTTTTTGGTCTTTGTTTACTTGAAGAATCCATTTTCAGAGATGGAACACACGATTATTTGGTAGTTTATGGTGCTCTGGGTGCTCTCTCATGGGTTTTTATTTTTTCTGGAGGTGTTGAAATTTATTAATGATGTTTTTTGGATGAAGACCGGCTTCAAGGAACTTATCTTTTGCGCACCTCTCGACGCAAGTGATAGCAGAGAAATTTTCGTGTTATATGACTGCTAGAGGGTAAGGAAGGAAGTCCACGAGTGAATTACCTACTGGAAGTAAAATTAAGATGAATTCAGAGGAGAAAAAACCGTAGAATTGAAGGGGAATTGTTATATTTGCATATATTTTTGCAATAATGTATGAAAATTGTGTGAATTTATTAAGTCCTCTGATTTTCATCTGAACTATTTAAATTCAACTGACTCTTCGTTTTTTATCAAATTATTCAGGTGCATTTATCTCAAATATTTTTTTTGGAAACATGATTTTTTTTTGCATTTTATATACTGGTAAAATCGGTGAAAGCCTCAACCCCACTTGCCTATTGGAGTCCAATTATTTTCAATAGTTTTACTGACCTTTAATTTAATAACTTGAAAAAGAAAGGCATATCAAGACAAACGTTACAAGTACTGTATAAAATTGATTGAAATGCCCGTTGATTTTCTTTAATACTCAACATACTTTTAAAATTCAACAAATTATTTTGTTGTATTCTACGATACAGAGTAGACTCGTCATAAAAAAAAATAAAATAAAATAAAAAATTTAAATTAAAATTAAATTTGACTATTTAATTCTCTCCCTGAACGGGTGCACCCCAGTTTACTCCAAATTCTTCACGTCTCATTGAAAGACGGATAAAATCCAAATTGGATAGTTCGAACTTTTTTAATTAAAACCGGAAATTCGCGAAGTCGTGTACCGACAAAATTTTCGAGTTGCGAAAAGCTTTGAGACGAAACCGCGATAGAGGCTCCTACACTGTCGGAAATCATTCCACAACACGGAAATCCACAGCCGTCAGACACACCTTACCCTTTGGTTAAAACCACCCATCACCTGAGAATCTCCCCGGGAAGTCTCCAGAGGTGAACATCAGACAATGCCATTGCCCCTCATCATCCCCAGTGGCACAATTAACCGGAGCTCCTAAGTATAATTGCCCCGAGCCCCAATTCCAACGAGCAGGTATATCCGTGCAATTAGGAGAGAGCGGGGCAGAACAGAGGATTTAATCTTCAACAACTCGAGTTTGATCGAGCGGAGTTCAACGAACTTTCCATGATTTTTCAGGGATTTCTTTTGTAGGAGGTCCACAAATTTCATATTTTTCAAATTTGGACACTGACAAAAAGTAATTCTGCTCATTAAATATTCTGTAGACAACGACATCAAATTGCCCACACAATTTAGATTAAAATTCTTAACCAGAGAATATTTGATTAGCAAAATAATATTTTTTTCTCAGTGAAATTCACCGTGGACAAAGTTTACTTTTGCCAAAGAAATAAATAAAAAATCATAAGCATTTAAATCTTACGGTGTACTCTGCATAAAAAAATTATACACATATTGAAATTTATTTGGTAAAAGAGATTTTTTTTCTCAACGTTTTCGTCGGCTTCGACGTCGCGAAATTTTCATCCACCCAAGAATTTCACGACCATTAGAATACTGCATTACACTATTTCAAAATAACATTTACCAATTACGAAATCGAGTCAACAAATTTAACTGACCGTGTCGTAATCTTCCAGGCGATTCAGATAAAAATTAGAGAACATGAAAAAATCCTCGGGTATCGTATGCACCTCTCGACGAGACGTATCCCACCAACTCAAGATCCATCCTCTTCTGTTACAATTCATCTCTGAAATCATTTCGCGTTCAGTCGAAAATCCTGCAAAAATATTTCATTATCTTTGCCATCTCCGCGGATACTCCGCGATCTCGTCACCCTTTTTAAGACTCCTCTGTCTCTCGTCACTTCAATTCCGAGTACAGTCGGATAAAAGGGATTCCCCACCTCAAAAGAAATATTTCAATAACAAATTTTTATGTATCCTCTAATAACCCTCTTCTTCCGGAAAGTTCTACGTGTCAAAGGGGTTTGATGAGGATATCAGGGGGGGAGGAGGAGGAGAGGAAGGGGTGAGGTTCACAGGAGTAAATCGTGGGGTTGCAGAACGTAGAAGATGGAAACGGCATAAACCGATGAAGTATAGAGAATACCAAAAACGAAAGAGTAAAAATGAGGGTGGGAGGGTCGCTGAGCATCGCGACGCCTCGGTTCTTCTCAGTCTCCGCCCAACCGGCGTCGAGTTCGCTGGGTTATACTCGCTCTTCGGCATTGTAATACGAATGTTTGAGGCTCTTCTTATCCGACAAAATTTCCCGCGGTTTACAAAATTTCCATTGAATGTTAATTTTAATTTATTTGGAATAATTGAGTTTTGAGGTAGTGAAAAGTATCGGGGATTAACTCCGAGGTCGTGGAGAGGTTTAATTTAATCCACTGTTTGTGCTGCAGTTTCATTAATTTTCTTTCATTTGTTACGAGTTCTGACTAATGGAGGGGGTGGGGCTGGTACGGTCCGGTGATTTGTGAGTGCTATTCCAAGTTGTTGTCAAAGTGGCGGGCTGAAGATTGTCGGAAGATTACAGGGTGGTATCGGTTTCTCTGGAGGCATTACGAAGACAGTCAAGATCAATCGCGTCAAAGCGATGTCGTCAACTCAAGGTATTATAGCTCAGTATCAGGGAGAATTGGGAGGAATGTCGAGGAGAATTTTTGGGGGAACTCTAGTGGAGAAATTATTGGAAGTGAGTCAGAGTAGTTTGAAAATTCGGGAGATAGTGGGATGCCAGTTATTTACACGAGAACGGGGAGAGCGCTTTTTTAGATATCTATGTATGTCTTCCAATGGCCAGATGCTCATTGCCATTTGGGATTATCCGCACGAGTGAAATGTATTGGGGTCGATCCGGGCGATATCACCTGAGTTACTTGTGGAGTGGGAGAAGTCACTATTTCGGAAGTTTAATGAACTTTTGACGGGAGTTTTGGGGTTTTTTTTAAACACTGGAAGAGTGTGCGGAGGAACGCGAAATTTCCGTTTTCAACAAGGAAATTTTCTTTTTTTATTTGGAGATATTAGTTTGTAAAATTTTCTTAGTTTTGGAATGGAGGGAAACATCCCTAGAGCGTGATAGATATCAAGAGGCGATTAGACGGGTTCGAAAAAAAGAATTTTGAAATAAATTTTCCTCAATTTTATTCTCACATTTTATTCATTAATTTTCAGCAGCTCACTTATCGGTATCTTAAGCAGGGCAAATTTTATTTTTTTGATATGAGAATGTTCCAGAATTTTACGCATTTCTTTTGACAATTTTTAAAATACATTTTTAGTTGAATATCAGATCGTCATTCAAGCCGCGAATGAATTCACTTTGTCGGGATTATTTTCCGAAATTAAGTCACCGCTAGAATTAAATTTGCAATACTGCTAATTTCAAATGAATTTAAGTTAATACCTGAGCCACGTTTGGACTGTGAGAGCCACAATTTAGTAAGTTTAATGAACTTTAGAGGAAACTGTTGGAAATGAATGAATTGGGCATTCTCGGTAGTCAAAAAATCGGGGAAACTCTGAGGTGTGGAGATTATTTAGTGCGAACAACATAATTCAATTTAATGTTAGAAATTTACAGACAATACGAGCAATTTACTTCATACAATTTCGTTGACATAATTTAATTATAGTAATTAATTAATTTAGTTTAGCTGATATAACTTCATGATATTAATTAATCCATATAGTTTATATAATTCAATTTAATACAATTTGCACAAAAATAATTATTACATTATTTATTTTACTGAAAAGAATTATTATAGTTTAAATAATTGATCATTTCAGTTATATCATTCGAGTTTATTTTGATTTTTCTATTTTAACAATCGGTAATTTATTCAGCCTAACAATCGTCAATAGTTTTCAGGTATTTCAATTTAGATATTTCATTAACCAAAAAGTCCTCTCGATTGTCCTGATATCGCAACGTGGACGCAGTTGAAGATATTTTAGTAATCCCTCGTCCTCATTCGTACCATTGTCCACACATATCTATCTAGGATTTATCTGAGGAATCGATAGCACTTGAAAATGTTGAACTATGACAACAATACCCTTGGTAATACAATGGCAAAATAGGAGTAGGAAAATAGACGCGACGACTGAGCACCAGGGAACACTACTGCAACCAGTTTCGCGAGCCATTTTCGATATTTTCATGAAATATATTTTATTGAATATTTCTCAAAGTGACAGATTCGTTGTTAAATGCATCTCTGGAAATTTCGTGAGAATTCCTTCGCAAGAAAAACAAGAATATCGCTTGACTCAGAAAATATTATTGAAATTTTCTTCAACCAATTCACCATATTTTAGCCGTTTCCCCTGAAATTTTCACTAACAACTTTTGCATAAACCAAAATTGAATTCTATTTTCCCCACGATTTCTTTCTGATGACTTGATTAATTCATCTCGAAAATTGATATTTAAATTGAATTGAAATAGAACAAAATTCGAGTTTTCTGATTTCTCCTGGAAGATATTTGACAAATTTACTTATTGAAAATTTCAATGATTAATTCCGATATCGGCCTTGATTATTACTTCATAAAATTTATGTAAATATTTTTTGCTATTAGACTAATGAAATTTTCGTTGATTTCCATGTGCCTCATTGAAACCAGTAACAGGTATTTCGGCTTGAGAACAATTTCCCGATATTTTAATAATTTCCTTGTCCTCATTCGCCCATTCTCGTTACATATCTCTCCAGGATTTATTTGAGGAATCGATGGCACTTGAAAATGTTGTATTATGCCAACAATACCCTGGGTAATACAATGGTAAAATACGAGTAGGAAAATACACGCGACGACTGGGAACCGGTGAAACACTACTGCAATCAGTTTCGCCGGCCATTTTCGATATTCCCATGAAATAGCTTGATATTCACCTCGTCTGTTATACACACTCGCTCCTCATCCCCCGGCTGTCATCCACTGCAATGCGACTCGAATTTATATCACTTCATTGTTTTATATTCATCAGTTCATTCAAGTTTTCGGTTGTTCTAGTCGGGATCGTTATTAAATTTACAGAGTCATAATGCAATGGAACGAGCAGCACTCGCTGCAATCATGTGAAAATCAATTGTTAATGAGATATGATGAAGTCGAGAGTCGTTGCGGGATTCATTTCATTTTGAAATTTGGATTTTAATGGAATAAATAGTTTTATCTCCGGATATGCGGTCGTCACGAAATTTGGGTGGGTTTCCTTTGTGGGTCAATGGGGTTGACGGAGGAGAATAATGTCATGGATTATTGTTTTTTTTTGTATTTGTGTCGGACTAAAATTTTTCCTCGGTTGTAGATTTGAATTGACGAACTTCGGGGCTTGTGGAATATTGTTTAGATTTTTTTGGGGAAGTATTGAATGTCAACTGGTCGGAGGATTTAATTTCCCGCAATTATGGAGGATATCACACCAAATTTACAGTGACATCTGTTGAAATATTTAATATTATTTCGGAGAGATGAAATGTTAGTATAACTGGTTATTAAAAAACGCATTTTCTCCACAAAATTTAGCGAACAGAGATTTCGGAGACTGATGATAATTATATTTATGTTATCCAATGCATATTAAAATGATGAAATATTTTTCCTCTAATTTGTAATATGACAGTTGAATTTAAATAATAATTCTATATCAAATCCGTAATATTCAATTGAGTTATCAAAAAAAAAAAAAAACCACGACGCCGTAAGAATAGGAAATTTGATAAATGAGAACGTCGAAAGTATAAATTATAATTTTATGAATTCGTACAATTTTCTCACTGCTCATGACAGATAAAAAATACTGTCATCTCTCGGAGATTTATTTGTGATGAATATGTCGTTCGAATTCAAAACGAAATGATTGATGCTGATGCAATAGGGAATTTCCGATAGGTGTAATCAATACTGCAAACTCATCATAAATTCACGAACTAATGTGATTTCAAGCCTCAAGAAAATACTTTTATCCCTCCCCGAACTTCCCAAAATATTCGCTCACCAGGATAATTGAAATTCCCAACACAATTCCATATCTCAAATTGCAAATGAAATTTTTCAGATATTCCTGTAATAACAATTAATATTAACTCTTGGAAAGTTAACGACGAATTAAAAAAATATTAATACGTAATCATGAGTTGAATTGTTACCAAGAATTTCGACATTCCGTACAAGTTGCCGACTGGATACACGAAACAAAAAAAAATTAATACATTTACCCAAAAAACTAAATTTTTCCGAATTTCTTCTCCAGCATGAGTTTCCGTATATCAGAAAATCCACAGCAAAACTGATAAGACAAGTTGAGGGCGTAAAACACACGTGGAGGAGTGAAACTTCGGGAGTTGGATAGCATCTGGGAGGCGTTTGTCCAAATGCCATGAACAAAAGATCCGCCAAGAAACTTTCGGAAAAGCGAGTCAAGCGGGTCTTGCGAGACACTCGTCATACATAGCTCACTCGTTGAATTTGCATGAATCGAACGAGGTCGAATTTGGTTCAAGCCTCAACCACTGTAATGCCGAATAGCCGCAAATTTCCGCTCACCCCCGTATCGCTTGAGCCCATGCACATTGAACACAACTCGATATATCCGAGAATTTGCGTATGGATCCTGATGAAACCCTCGAGTGTGAATTGGCACACATGAACATTTGTGATCTATATGGGGGTATTGGAATTGGGAGAGACAGGCTGGAGCCGTTTGTTTGATCGTTCTGTGGCTTCGACAAATAATCAAATTAACTAGTCGATGTAAATCCGGCGATAGATGGGAATTTCCGGATCGTGAATTATATAATCAGGAAAAATGATTATAAAGCTCGTTTAATTGTGTAAAGACGCGAGGTAACGGCGGAAATGATAATCTGTCAGGTCACAAAAATGCGACCATCACTGAGGGTTATACTACCTCTTCTCCATAAATCGGTCAGACAACATTTGTTACGGCCATTTTTTTCCGAGTCACAAAATTTTTTCACGTCTTCTTGAGTTTTGTCACGTGATTTCGTCGGTGAGAAGTTCATTCAATAGAACGGGTGATTTTTCAATAACATTTTATTATGAATAAGTCACTTTTTCTTCTCCTTTTTTAATTTAGACATCTGTAGTGGCGCCAGTACTTAGATGCGATGTGATTGTGATACGGCAAGCCGATTTCATCTTTTTCATGTGCGTATAAATGTCAATCGTGGGCCGGTAATCTGATGGGTCACTAATCATGTTATTTATTTATTTTCATTGAAATGAAGACAAACTGCGGAAAATTTTTGAATAAGTGTCGGAAGATTTTTATCGAGTGACTGTCCCATTAAATATTTAACGCGTGTCGACTACAAATTAAGGAATTTATAAATTTAAGTTTTAATTGTTCTATGAAAAATAGTGAAAAAAAGAAAGAAAAAATTCCATAAATTTAATTAATTTTGTTCATTTTTAGTGTTATCAATTTTAGAAACTTTATTTTACGGTCAATCATTATCGTGTGATGATTTTGGTGAAAAAAGTGTTGTTTTTAAAAGCGTAATTTGAATGCCCTGTATTTTACTAAATTGCTCACTGTCTGTTGAATTTTTCCATTTTGTTGTTCTTTCACTAGATTAATTGGTGCATCGGCGAACACCCGTTCTTCTGTTACTCATGGTTTTAGTCGCATTGTTTTTGAAAACTGATATTTACCCGAGTTTTTATTTTAGTCGATTTTATTTACCCGACTACTATCAACTTCATGGGTAAAGACGTTTTCAATGGTCAGCATTCTCTATGGTATTAGTCGCCATGGCAAGCATTTTACGCTATAAACTTTGCATAACCCATTGTGTCTATTGTGTCTATGGTGATTGATTTTGTTGTTAAAGCGATCCGCATTCCCCTACACTGGGACGAAAATATATAATTTTGTCCATAAAATAAATATTTTTCTAACAAGAATTTAAAATTAATTTTGACAAATTATATTTCTCTCTGAGGTACAATCGGGGACTTAAATTCATGAACAGTCTGAACTAGCACCCCATGTAAAATACACAGGATGCAACTTCAAATTGTTCACGAATTTAAGTCCTCGATTCCATAAATTGAAGTCCAATTCCTGTGAAATCATAACCGCACGTGCTTTGACCTCCCTAAAATTTTAATATTGTCCCTAGACATGAGTGAGAAATATCAGACCAAAACTAATCCAAAATTAGAGGTCGCAAAAACTTCGCTACTGGCTCCGAATCCCGAGATATTTCTCCGACACGAGTCACTTTGAATCATGAAAAATTAAAACATTTCCCTATTTACTCACCCCCGTCAATTAATTTTCAAAGCAACACGTCAGTTTTAATCAATGCAAATTTTGTCTCCCCAAGCAGGTACAGCATTTTTCTTCTCAATAATTTCACTGTAAACACTGGTAATTGCGAGTTCGCAGGATAAATCAACGCGTCAGTTTCCAACAATGATTTATACATGGTTAACCACGGGTGTTGTCTCTTCAAACTTCTGCTATGACTGTCCCCACAAATTGCGTTTCATCCAGATCCCAAAATGCATTCAATTAAACTTTGACACTGGTCAACTTTCAAACTCAATATTTCGTTCAATTTTCATTGATTTCATTTTTGAGGGAATTCAAGAGGGATTAAAGGGGGACTTAACGGCGAAATAAATGGGATATTTGTCCGTCAAATTGGCACTGGCCATCGGCATCGTCGATACATTTAACTGGCGCTTTAAAGCTCCAATGTATTATTCGATATTCATCGTTGCTGTAACTACGAGCCTTCTCCACAAATTGCCAATCACTTTACGGCAATCTCGGGAATTACGGTAGTTCCTCATACCAACGTGTATCGTATCGTTGCATCTTATCTTTAATGAACAGTTACACCGAAATCTGTCGGCTTGGCAAAGTTTTATCGGTGAGTTTATGGAGAGTTTGCGGACCTGGGGATGGCATTCGCTAAAACTTTCGTGAGCATCTGTGATCATCACCTTTTTATTGTTTCCCCTTGAGAGCATATTCCGGTAAATGTCTCGGAGGGAGCCACTTGGAGTCTGAAAATTGAATGGGGAAGGCAGTTTTAGCGGGAGGATTCTTCAAATATTCACGTTCTCGGTGAATGCAGTGCATACTTTATCACTAATGATCTTGTTAAAAAAGTATTTTTTAAGTTTCACGTGAAAAACTTTTGTTTTGAGGCAAAATACTGAATTACTATTTTTGCGGTAAAATTTTGATAATATTAGAAATATTTTTTTGAAATCCCCCATGAAAATTCAGATCGATAGAATATTTTAAATTATCAAATACTAACATTCATTTACTTTGGACCAGAATATATTATCAATTCTATAAACTATAAGACAAAAAAATTGTTTTCTACTTTTGACACTTAAAAAAAGGAGTCAATGGGAGAATGCATTGAAATTGAAGCGGATATCTTATACAAATAAGAATAATTAAGGATTAATTTTCTTTGCAGACAATTATTACCAGAATTATATAGAGCAAATGATTATTCAATCTGTTCATTAGTCCCTGATTATGAAAACTCCATTTTCCCGTCTACAATGCCACCAGAATTCCCAGTGATTTCTCACGACTTCAATAGCTGAAAGTAGAAAAAATGCTTTGAAATTTCGTATGAAACGACTTCCATTGAGTCTGAGCCGTTCCTTGTCAACTGTGGAGTTCTCCCTCCTTTGATCGCGAGTTGCCGTCACAAAAGCTGATCATCAGTCTTTTCTATTTTCAATAAAAATTGAGCGGCCAACGCCAACCACAAAGAGGGGATTTGAAAATAAAATTAATATTTATTAATTCTATATTCGATCGATTTAGTATTTAATGACATGCGGCGACGATGTTCAGAAAAAACTTGCGATAAAACTATTCAAAACCAGCGAATCGCGAATTCCTAAAAATTGTATATCTCTAAAAATTCGCAATGAATCCCTGGAAATCGCAGACTAATCCCCAGAACGCATTGCTCCATCCCCATCCCAGGAGAGCACACAAATAAACCCCTGTACTGAGAAAAAACCTATAATTCTCCCCACCGAATATTCATCAGACAACTAAATAACAGAAATTTACGCTGGAGTCAGCGGATCTCAAATATATTATTCAATGACAAGATCCCGTTATCAGAATTATTTAAACCCAGTATATTCTCCATCACCAAACCAATCAAATTAGCATGATTTATCTCGTAAACAGGCGTTTGATAGTCCCCGCGAGGTGAAACGAAAATGCAAGAGAGAGAGAGAGAGAGAGAGAGAAAAAAGCGGAAACACGATGTGAATCTAGTTTGACATACAGACGTATGTTGATTTCTCCGGGATGTTATTCATAGACAGCAAATGCACAAATGAGACGTCTCTATTTGCCAGACAAGTTGCTTTGATGCCGCCGTCTGCGTTATCCAGGTGTAGGTCTCCATAGACAACTTCCACTATCTGCTATCGGAGGCAAAACCTCTTGAAATAGACTAGTCGATGTTGTACCTAGTGCAGCAGAAGAGGTGCGGGGGGCGGGTGGGAGTTGACGAAGGGGAGAGGGGCGTGGGTGAGAGGGTAGAATGGAGTGAGAAGAATCGAGGTCAAAAATTAATGCAACCCCAGCTCGCGCTCGATCGAGCAACGCCAGTGGGGCTGAGTCGAAAAGCTTCCAACGTCGTGGCATCGCTCGATTCAACTCGACCTGGGTATCAGCTTGATCGTTTCAGCGCTCCTCTCTTTGGCCCCTCACGCGTCACTCTTTTTTGCTGCGGTGTCTGCATTTTTCTTTTTTTGTATAGCTTTCTTCTCGTACGTCGAGAGTTGACTTGGCGGGGCTCGGCAGTCGGGGGCACCTCCGACGTCGTTAGGTGAGGGAATTAGGGGTTTTTGCGGATTTGGGCAAGGCGTTGAAAAATTGTACAATAGTATTCATGAGAATGCCGAAAAAATTTGAAGTTTTTCCATTGAAAATTAAGAATTTGAGTCGAAATATCAACGAAAGGTGCCGAGTATATATATAGGAGAAAAGTAGAGTAATATATAATATGGTTGTAGAAAGATAATGATTCAAGTGTTCAGGATATTTATGGGTTAAAAAGGTAATGAAAAATATATGTAATTTAAATAGTTCATTCCTCAATTTTTTCTCCCGAAAAACCCTCTACTTTTCCTCTATTTCGAAATATTCTTTTTTACTCGCATGCAATGCATCCATTGCTTTAAGAAATACCCGCACTGTTCTTCTCACAAACTGCCCTAAAAATTCAGGAAAACTCTCCTTTTCTTCAACACTCTATTCAATCAAGTTATGAAAATATCCTACGACCTAACGCGTTTTCTCAACTTCAAACTTTAATACGTCCTGTGTTAAAAATCTTAACATATACTAATTTAACTATTCCATATCATTACTTATAAGTCAGTATTAATGACAGTCGAGTGACTGATGAAAATTCATAAAATCCCTAATTTATCGTATGCAATGATCTCATCAATCAATCTCGTCTCAAATTGCATAATTCGATCAGTTAATTCCCCTTTCACCGGATCGCTACAATTGCCGAATTAATCGAATTGTGTCGATACATTCCGTCGATGCTACTCTATTCTCATAGAGAGGGATGACCAGGTGAAATTCATCAGTTTTATCGCTGTCCCCTCGTGGAAGCTCTTCGACCTCCTGGTGTCAAACCTCCACGCTCCAACACCCGCTGGGTGACACTGCGGCCGCTACCCCGCATTAATATTTCAAATCTCATTCCACGTACGTTGGGGTAAAGTTAATGCTCCATAATTTTCCTCTCCATGAACCAACTACTGAAAGCTTTCTGCCGATTATATTTAACGCTATCAGGCCCGATACTCTCCTCCCCCACCTCTCCCCTCCGAACAATTTACTAAATCGCCATAAATATTGAGGAAAATATGCAGCTGCATACATCAACTCCGCCACCTATTATCATTAACAAATTGTGCGGATAAAATAACAAATGTCTGCGTGCCGTCGTCTCCCCGGCATTTCGCCTCTCGATTTTTATTTTTCTCGGCCATTTCTTGGCGTCGGAGAGACTCTATTCCTCGTATATCTCTCTGGTGGCGATTAATTCAATCATCAACGGCTCCAGCCCATTCCAATTTCCCTCTTGGACGTCCGATATCCATCAGCAACGAAGTGAAGGGCAGGAGGGGTGGAGGAAGGTAGCCTGCAGTTACAAAAAAACTTGCAATATTTCAGTCTTCAATGCGAAGGAAAGAGTCTTAATGAGGAATTCTCGCGGAGAAAGATTGTCTGCAGCATCTGAATTTATATTCATTTAATCATGTCAGGAAAATAGTGGCGGGGAAAATGGGCGAACGAAGTGAGTGATCGTCCGCCAAAATTTATTTCGGGGGATTGTTTGAAAAAAATTAAGACGTCCCAATGTACGACCTTTGTCACGATCTATTAGTTCATGTCGTGAGGGCTGGATCTTTTCAATGTCTTAAAATAAGACATACGTGGGCACGATTGAATTTTATGGGGTTTTGTAAAAAGTTAAGACGTCTTAATTTAAGATCCTCGACGCGAGGAGGACTGGATTTTTCTAATGTCGTAGAATAAGATATACGTGGGCCTATACATTTAAGAATCAACAATCCGCGAAAGGAAGATTGATGATGTTTTTTTGGGAGTGAAAAATCCACCGGTTCCCCCTCAAAGGGAAAAGAAAGACAACAATGACAGGGTAATTCCTATTCATTTGTTAACTCAATGAATAGTTCCTCGTTTGCGGAAAACATTGTGCAAAACAATTGTAATCCCCTGATTACGTTCTGGCGCCCCATCAAAACATTTTTACGGCGATAATTATTTCTCGGTAATACTTGAACATTTTCACTGGCGAGAGGGCGAGAGGAGAGATCGATAACGAGTGTAACTCAAGTCTCGTTTATTTTATCCCACTTCTCATCTACGCGAAATCAAATGATATTGCGGATAGATTGTGCAGGTATTGATGTGCCAGCCCAGAACAATACGAATATGTGGCTCAGACAGGATCGATCCGATGACTCTTACGACGATTTAATGACATCTTGTGGTTTACAAGCGTGAGAGGGGGACAATTCGTGTCTCCTCATTGTCTGCAACAGCCAACAAAACAATTCCCTCAGTTTTTCTCACTTCAGAGAGAATTGAAATAAAACGGGGAAGACAAGGGATTATTGCTGGTACAGAGACGAGGTGCATCGCACTGGAACTTTCCATCAGTTGATTCTATTATCTCTCTCCCTCTCTCTCTCTCTCTCTCTCTTCTTTTTCTAAGGGACGAGAAAAAGCGGAATTTGCATTTTATTTTGCTAGGAGATGGGTTTCAGCTGACCTTCGGTAATTTATGGGAATCAACAGAAGCGATTTCGTTACTGGAAAAATTTTATTCCGCAGAGCTTATTCAAACATTGCGGGAGAGTTTGTTCGCGATAGTCGGACGAATCATTTTCAAAATTTTTAAAATGATATTATTGTACAATTTGGAGACGACTGGAGGAGAACATTTGAGAAGAATTGATCGCCTGCGGAAAGCAATGCAATTCACAATTTTTAAAAATCGAGAAATTTTGAGGGAGAACTTGTAGTGCAATTTGTAGTGCAATAATTGATATCACTAATAGAACTTTAATGTATGAGCAAACTCTGAGTGCCTTTCTTTGAAAATTATGTTTTCCCTTTTTCGATTGGACAATACTTTTCCCGTCTAAAAGAGCTCTTAGCGGTAGAATAAAAATTCTACTACCCTCAAAAGATGTACTATGTGAAGTTGAGTCACTGGAGGTTGAAATAGAAGTCTTTGCCGAGTGAAAATAAGCCAAGGAGAACCGAGTGTTTTTCAAAAATTTTGAACGAAAAAGAAATTCATATTCCATAATTTTACAAGAATTCCTCAATTTTATATGTCCTAGAATTGGACGCGCGCTCCGCGCGACAATGCACATTTCTAGGGTGTCCATTCAGATTTATTTCTTTATCTTACATTTCATCGTTTTTTTTTATAGAAAAGTTCAAAAATTTACTATTCATTTTAGAGATAAATACAAAAGATTAAATTTTTTTTACAGGAAATTCGAATTTAAAATTCTACCTTCAACCAGATTCGGTTTCAGTGTCAGAGTCGGCTCATTTCCCACTGATATAGGCTAATCAAATCCGAGTTTAGGCGCTACGTCTGATAGTTTGCAAGATATCGGCAGTTGTCTGACAAAAATTAAAAAAAAGGTCCCTAAAAGTCGCTAAAGTGCTAAAAATATTCTGGAAGTGATGCCAAAAGGGCCCAAAAACGAAAGTAGAAACCCCTAGAACCCCCTCAGCCGTGAAAAATGCTCAAAAACGACGATAACGTGCTGAAAAATAAAAAAAAAACGAACACAAGGCCCAAAAAGGGTCAAAAACGCCCAAAAACGACCAGAAAGGGCTACCTAGGGCTCATCATCACCAAAGTCGGCACTCTTTTGACGATATCTCAAAAACTATTGATCCTATCGCCCCGGGGTTTGTTCCATTCGAAAGCTGAGCTCATTTCCTATGGATATAAGGTATTTCCAAATTTTTTAACTGATTTTTCCAACCGTTTTTACAGTTTTCCTGAAATTCATAAAATTACCAGAAAAAGGGTGAAAAAATCATTTTAGAAACTTGAGAATACCTTATATCGATGGGCAATGAGCTGCGCTTTCGAATGGAACAAACCCCAGGACGATAGAATCAATAGTTTTTGAGATATCACCGATGAAAATGTGTTCAGCCAGCCGAAAATCGCTCAAATCGGCGGGCCCCAGCGGTGAAAAATTCGAAAGTCCAAAAAATCACTAAAATCGAAATCTGAGAGGCCACATCGATCGGAAATTTTCTCAGCTTTTCAAATCCGTTCGAATTTTGGAGCTGCGCCTGATAGTTTTCAAGATATCGGTAGTTTTGTGCCGAAACATTCTAAAAACGGCCCTAAAAGTCGCTAAAACGCTAAGTTGCTAGTTTTTTTGGGTTCATTTAGTTTTTTGATCATAATTTGAAAATTAATCGACCTAGGGACTCGGGACCAACGCCAAAGGATTCCTGAGCCCAAAATACATAGGAATAGGCCTTCGTGCGAGCTTAAACAACTCAAAATTCTTACACTATACAGTATCGGTGTATGGTATAGTAAGAATAGATTGGTGACAAAAAACGTTACCCTCTTTTTTTTAATGGAGGGAACAAATAATTTTCTAACGTTTGGACACTGTTATTTCAACGGTTCGCGACGGGGGAATTCTTCGAGTCCCTCCCTTTGAAAATTCTCTCTTCCCTTTTTGGATTGGACGAGATTTTTCTCGTTTGAAGGAGCTTTTAGTGATAGAATAAAAATTCCACTACTCTCAAAAGATGTATTTCGTGAGGTTGAGTTACTGGAGGTGGAAATGGAAGCCTCTGCTGAGTGGAAATAAAATGTCGATGAGACACGAGTACATTTCAAATTGCGCTGAGATATAAATCCTTCAAAATCCAAGCTCCAGCACGAGCGGATCAGTAGGGATTCCAAGGGTTACAGACTTGCACATGTGGCAGAAATATTTTCCTCAATATCGCTGTTAAAATTGACCAGGCTAAAAATAAACAGATGTAATTAATCGGTCTCTCTTCAATTTTCATTCTGCCAAATATATGTTTTGGGCAATACTAGGTCCGAAATTTCTGTAGTAAAATTCGCTTGAAATGCTTTTCAGCATATTTGATCGGCATAATTAGATTTTTTTCCCAGTGTATTGGTGTGGCTTTGAATTTGCTTTTGAATAGACGAAATATAAAGTAACTCGTGTGGGGCTGCGGGTGGAGGAGGGAGAGGGAGAGGGGGATTTGAGCGTGAAATTCTACGACTTCCTGCAATGCGAAGCAATTACACGGTTTACGGGCTAGTCGATTGCGGTGATGCAGAGCCAGCAGGTCTATGGGGGTTGGGGGGAGTGAATTGGAAAATATTTCATTTCTGTCCAAAACACGCGCCTTTGGGCTTTTATAATTGGATTAAAGAATTGAAAATTACGGAGTAATTACAAATTATGATACGCCGAATCGAATTTGGAAAAATTGCCATAATAAAATGGCAGACGGGAGAAAGTCAATACCATAAAGGAGTAACAAAATATCAGTCTTTGTATTTTCCTCCTCTCTCCCATCGCAACTCCGAAATAGCAAACTAAATTGGAAAATTTTTCTCAATACAACTCGATCCACTCGTGCACTCAGCAGCTTCCACCACTTCGCTACACTTCTTGCTACATTATTTCCAAGAACCCTCGCGTCTCATTTGACCTCCAGCTTTATCTCCGAGCTTTTTTCCAGTGTCAGAATTACACATGTGGAGGGGATGAGGGAGGTTAGGAGGGCCCATGGTAGCAGCAAATAACAGCTCTTGTGGGGCTGAGAATCAATGGGACTGGCGACGCTCAGGGGCGTCATCCCCTTCATATGTATTCTCCGTGTCTACATGGGTGGCAGGTCGACGCGCCCCGAGGATCTCCTCTCCATTCCCCGTGGGGGTCACCGAGTCTGTATTTAAATAACAGCGAAGAGGTAGCGAATTGTAAAAAATGACTCGAGCACGTTTTGCGATTTTACTGCTTCCTTCCGCGATTTCTTTTTTGAGATATATAGGGTTCGCTCAGCCAAGCCAGCTTAGCTATTTAAATAGTCGGAATAAATTTATGTCTCGACTAAATTTATTCACCAGTTACGATCAATGGTTAACATTTTTTTGACTGACATTTCCGGTGCATTTCGTGGAAATTTTTTTTATCGTATTTCAACTGCTGTTTTACTTATATGAGGATTTAGTTCATTGAGGCTGGTAAAGTCGGGCAAGATAGCGTGAAAAACGTGAGTTTTACGTGCGGCTGCATCAAGACCTGTGAAGTGAATAAATCCTCAGGGAAAAATTGCCGCTCACTGTGAATTGTAGCCGGGGTTTATGATTCATTAATGGTCCACCTGGAGAATATTTTCTTAATTATCTTCCAGCCTCATTTGAGTCAAAATTGATCTATCCTTTGGGTTAATTAATTTTTTGTTCATTCCCGAGTGATCCACTGGGATAATAAATATTGAATGCACATTTATCTTATCGTTGGGGGTTTAGTTAACAGAGGTTCATGCAATCGGTCCTGCATTATAATTCATAAAAATTGACTGTACGGTTTATACTAGTCGTGACATTATTTTTGAAGAGCTACTTCGTCTGAATTGCATCGCAGTCAGAATTATGCGTTACGGAAGGGAACAGTTGGTGCAATAGTAAGAAGTCAAATATTTGTTGAATATTAAAAAAATTGAAATAAAGAAGTTCTCGTTGTAAAAAAAACACATAAAAATACAATAAAAATCCCGTTCCAGTTTTTTTCACACATTTTTATTCACCGGAGTTCCGGGAAAATTAAGCTCACCTGAGTACTCTCGATTCTGTCGGCATTCTCGTAAAATCACAAAGGGTATAAGGTTTTGTGTTTAATTAAAAATTACGAGTACGATAAAAATGATATAAAATAGTTTTAGTTATCAAAATGAATGGTCTTTTTTTCCACACAATTAAAAAATCTAAACGTCCACTAATATTCCTTCTAAATCGCAATCAATTTTTTTTCCCCTGTCCTCACGTATACCCTCTCGGGTTTTTACGTATTTACCCTTCCCGGCCCCCGACCCCGCTGTACCGCATTCGCCAAGGACCTTGGCCAGATACAGTCGTCCCCTTTTTAAGGAGACTCCCGCTCGGCAGTGAATCGTGAGATCAGAGTGCTACAAATTTTTACAAATTTTGACCGCCGGCGACAGGAAGCAAACCCGGATCATTGGCATACCAGTCTAGCACTCTAACCACACGGCCACTGCCGTCGGTTCTAAGTCGCAATATTTAACTATTATATTTTCTACATCAAACTCAGTCAAGAAAAAAAATGTTATGAATATTAATAATTGCTAATTGCTCGTATTGCAGAATGGCAAACTTACGAGATTTTTCAGTCGATTTTTTCTGCACTCGCTCTCAGTGTTCTCTGGTCTTTTGCCGTTTCCTCTTTTCCGAGTATTTTATCACTTTTTTGGCAGAGGACAAAATTACGTCTCAACTTATCAAATTTTTCTCCCCTTTTCCAAGACTTTTGTCTAAAAATGTCTCAAGCAAGGACACATTTGTTCCAATTGATATTTTCCCGTGTCAATTAAAGACATTAGCTCTCGCTGTGAAAAATTGTTTGTTTCGTCACTCGAAAGTACTGAAATTTGATTGTCATCATCATGTGCCCACACGTTCAGTTCAATCAGCCTCTGTATATCGCAACTACTCAGAATATCGGTTCATTGTAGTCCCCAGCCGTACGCCCCCTATCCACCATTATAAGCTTTTCTCCGCTTTCACGGTCTCCGCTATTATATTCTAGCTCTCTCGGCAAGCCGCAGAGTCGGGGAGCGTTATAATTAGGCTACAATTAAACGCACAACGGGCGGCACCAATTTCCCCCATTCTCCAGGGCTCTAATGTGTTCAATGTTTTTAAATGATTGTTCTAACTTCCTGGAGATGGCTATAGTAATCTATACGATCTGTCTGCTCTGTACAATACGGACTAATGGACTGGTAATTTACAAACTTTGGATGTACAAAGGCATTTGTTATTCGAGACTCTCGCTTCTACATTCAGGGGAAAAAATACTTTGAATTAAAAAAATTTACTCGACTTGAGAACATATTCTCTTGTTAATTTAACCTGAGAAGTAACTAGGTTTCCGCTCTGAGAAAGAAAAAAATTTGGATTGTGTATTGAAGAACTGAGAAGAGAAAAAAAGGGCTGCGATTAAGATGATAAAGTCTGGGATGGTTTTCACTCGAAACGTTCGTAGGAAATTCAGGATTTTTCTTTCTTCAACTGCAGAAATCACAATAAATGATCAAAATTATCATGATCGAAAAAAGCTTTTCCTTATTTTCAGTAAAGGGTAAATGCAGAAATGACGAAAGACTGGGAATTGCTCGGAAATTGTTGTGAATGCCAACGACAAATTGAATACAATATACTGTAACAGAACTCCAGTACTCGATTGAGTGCATTCGAGTGGACAGAGTGACTCAAATGATCGTAATTCATGGGTTTATGCACCTGCAGACACATTTTATTGCCATTCATCGAATTCTCTAGTCACGAGAACTTTAGTGCGATAATTCTGAGAATCGGGAGTGGAAATTTCATGATCTCGTCACGTTTTATGACCCATGGAGTCTCATTCTACATTTATGAGTGAATTAAATAAATTATTTTAAGGGATGAAACAAAGAAAACCTTATGCATTTACTCGTCACCTATTACATGCAATAATGTAATTATGCAGGCGTGTAATTGATTTCGCTGACAAAAAAAAATCGGCACTGAATTGCAAATGTTTCCTTTTTTTACTAGGAAATCATAAATAAAATTATGATTAATGAGAACGTCGTAATAAAATTTTAGGAGTCATAAAACTCGATGAACCATAAAACCACATTTAATTTTGGGGGGTATCGAGCAGATTTTTCCATTGGATCGTTAATAGAAGTCACTCCGACAAGCGTAAAAATTTGCGTACAATTTGAGTTGACCTTTCGACTCGCCTGTACGTGAGTTGCACGCGGGCCCACGAATTTCCCCTATTCTATCACTCCACATGTCACTCAATTTATTCAATATTGGGGTAAAAGAAACGACAAGATTAACCAACGATTTGTCGGATGAATCAGCACGTTCTGAAATGATGATGAATTTACTAACCCCCGACAATTTGATGGTCATCCACGTTGTAATACCAATTTGCGATTCCATGGGGTGTTGAGTTGCGAAATTGGAGATCCATTTACGTTTACCATTTCTTTTTGAAGTCCCATTCGTATGAAAAACGAGTTGGAAGCTCGCCCGATGCAGCCCGATGTGCCGGGTACATCCTCAAAGTGCTCATTTCTAGCACACATTTACTCCGATAGAATGGTGGGTTGAGTTTTCATGGAATATATGGAAAATACCGATGAATATGAAGACAAAAAATATTGGAATGTTTTATTTATATTTGAGGAACAGCTGCATTTGATTTTTTGGTAGGCACAAATGCGCCTCGGTTGCAGTCGTAAATCCATTTCATAATTTTTTGTTCTGCCTACATGGACCGAAAGTGAACATTCTCGGTGAGAAACGCTCATTTTCGTCCATGTAGGCAGAACAATCGTATTCAACCCTCGGGAGGAAAATCAGACAAGTATTCCACACGTGCTTACAACCCTCACCTTCGGCTCAGGTCGTAATTTTGCACGTGAGGACGACTTGTCTACTTTTTCTCCCTAGATGAGAAATATAGTATTTCATCACGCTGTGTCGGAAAAGTAACTTTTCAGTCACTCGACGCGAAGCGGAGACTCGTGGGATTATATCACGAGCCGAAGGCGAGTGTTTTTTGCCTCGTGGGATTATAACACTCGCCTTCGGCTCGTTTTACAACCTCTCATGTTGCATAATATACTATTTCATTTACTAGTCAACGAAAAGTTGAAACTTATAAACGAGAAATGGCACAATTCGCCACTCGCTGAACGTAATATCACTAACAAAAGATATGGTTCGGATACACGTGCGACGGGGGGGGGGGGGGGGGGGGGGGAGGGGGGGGGGGGGGGGGGGGCATTTTCGGTTTTCGAATATTACTTATCAAATTAATTTGATATGACTCTAGATTTTTGGGAATTTCCCGGAAAATTAGAGGAACTAGTGGTCTGAGTGCAACGGCATGTGATCCCTGAGCAAATTCTCTATCGATTTAGTATTATTAAAAATCGCCGAGAGTCGATTTTATAATTTTCTACGGGACACGAACGACAAATAATACAGTATCAACGTTACGTACGTTATTTTCCATTTTCCTCATTATTGTTTTTGCTGAAACCGTGAAAACAACCGGATGATTTATGCAGCGGATGCTCATCCCATGTCCCATTTGTCTCTGGGCTTGTTTGGGTAGAATTTATATACCTCTAGGCCCTGTGATACAAGTTATATACGACTTACATAGGATCCCCCTGATAACCATAAAGTGGAGTCTAACAGGCAGATAATTGAGCCTCTTTGTAAACTATTTTCATTGGTTTTTACCTCGAAAAACTTCTGGGGATTATTTCGCCGTTGCTTTGGGGGATAAAAGGAAGTTTATTGGGTCATCGGGCAGGGGAAAAAATTACTCGCCCCTTGTGCTACGGGCAGGTGCCCCACGGCGGAGAATTTTCCATTTTTCCTTGAGGTTGGGGGAGTTTGAAGTTTTGCTTGACTGCTATGTTATGGCCTCACTCTTTCATTCGAGGGAAAATCGAGTCGAGGGTATGACTTCCCGAAACTTGCTGAGATTCCTTGCAAGTTTCGGTTACAAATACTCGGTCAGGGGTTGCGAACCAAAATCTCACAGTGTCATATGTGTAAACAACAATGACGCATTACTTTGTTTTCATTAATTTCTCAGGCTCGGCTCCTTACACTAAATTTCTGAGGATTTCTCAAACGTAGAGGAAACTGCTGTTATTTAATAAAAATAACCTCGATAGCTCGAGAGAAAATGTATAACAAATTAACAATTAATTTTGCCTCCATTAATTCTCTTTCTATGCATAGCCAGTATAGACTCATATATCAGCAATTGCATTTAAATAGTTCTTTTAATAAATTGTTAACATTCATTTTGATTTAAAAATTTCATTAGAGTACTCACTTTGAATTCCAATAGGACTGTTGAACTTAACATGTACTGTCAATTTTTCTCTGTACACTGACGAGATAAAATTTTCTTATATGTAGTCGTCTTGACGTTTAAACACACAAACAGCTGATGACAGCCACTCAAAAGTTACTGTACCCCAATTTTTTGTTTTTTTTTTCACGTCTTTTCTTGTACAACAATGGAAATAAATGTCTATTTACCTTCAATCATATGAGGAGCACTTGAAATTCATTTCGTTCACATGGTTTTGGGTCACCCTATATGTCGCGTGGATACAGGTATTCCGAGGGAAGTCACGGGAAATTGGAGTGGATAAATATTTATTGGAGATAAAGAAAATATGTTGAATAAAATCTAGGTTATATCGCAGGATTTGTGGAGAATTGAAAACGTTTGGGTAGAGTATTTTAACATCGAGTGGTGAGATTTTTCCAATCGAAAGGTTGAGATTTTAAATTATTAACGAAAATGTATTTACATTTTTATTAAAAAATCCAAGATGATAAAAAAATCGACGTTGTATGCTCGAAAAGTCGTTCGAATTTCATCTTAAAGGATTATATTTCTAAGATGCGGCTATAAAAACCAATCCAGTGTGCATTAAAAAAAAAACTTAAAGACCAACAGCAGTGAATGAGAGAGAGATCTTTAAAACAAAATCTCAACTAATGATTAATAAATTTATTACTTTCTCTTTTCAGTTTCGTGGTGGACGAAATCATGACAGGAACATACCGGATATCGGTGAGTACAGGTAGAGTAACCAAAGCCATTAAATTTACTTTAACCCTCAAATTTCGATAAGCTAAGCAATTAATCACTGCGAGTAACCCATTACAGGTTAATCCATAAATAAAATTAAATAAATAAACCCTCGAAGTTCACCCTAAAAAATAGACTGCTAATACGAGTGCATGAGCGTAGCGTGTGAGCGTGTCTAGGGAAAATAGATGCACTCGAGCGTACATTTACTTGAGCTATTTACCGTGTTGTATATAGGGAACCGCCAAACTCAGTGGTAGCAATTCTCAGATGCCCTAAACTCCCATTCAAACTCCACCACCCGCCATTCGTTGGGTGGAAAACCACACCGGAGGATATAGCAGTGTTTAGCCTCCGGGGGTTTACTGACATTCACTGCGAAATAAAATGATACTCTGGGCTCTCACTGCTCCATCGATACCCTCTCAATTCTGTGTCGATCCGACCCCAGAGTTGACACTTTTTTAATGGAAAGTTTGCCTCCCGATGGAGCTGATGAGATACAGAAAATGAGAAGGGATAATGGGCAAAAGAGGGGAAAATTACGTCCGTCCGGTGGTGGAGGGCTTAATGACAAACACTGGGCGATTTTGTTTTGCTTATCACGTACGTGGGGAGCTTCGGGCGATATATAATTCGGGGGAGCTCAAGTGAAATACCGGAGTTGCATGTGTAATGGAATTTCTAGATTCCACGGTATGTTGTAATCGGGGGAATTATCTCACAGAGAACTTTAGATTTTTTGGGACAAATGAGAGCCATTCGCGTTAGAATTTTTTATTCTTGTCGATTGATGATTTTTTTCATGGAAAGGCTCATTTTAAACCTCGAAGATCCAGAAAAAGTGACATTCTATGAATATCGTAGATCAGCGCAATTAAAGTTGACTTAGAAGAGAAAAAAAATCAGGATATTTAATTAATTGTGGCAAATTACCAGAAATTCTAGAAAATTTTAAAAATACCTCCACAAAAACTCATTAATCAGTTCACAATTACGAATGCAATTTCTCATTCGCAAAATGTTTGTTTTAATTTTTTAAAAACCTTTACTTCTTCTTGCTTTTTCTGTAAGAAAATCGACAAATTGCTGTACTCCAAGATTGCCACTGTATCAAAGCTGATTGTGGATAGAGAATCATTCAGTAGAACGTTCACTTCGATTCTATTTACTCTCGCAGAAAACTGAGTGTGCAATGGAAAATATTTCCCCAATGGTCTCTATCGGAGTGTCATACCGTGGAACTCCTCCGAGTGTTCCCGATACCTATCAAGAAACATCCGGGCCATTCTCGGTTGCCTTTTCCGATAAACCTCGCTCCCCCCTCCCCTCCCCCAGGTTTCAATACACAAGTAACTGAGGCGAGCACATGACTGTGAAGTAGTCAGAAATACAGCAAAAACAAAAAGGAATCCAACCAAAAAAACCTGGGATTTTTTTGCCGCTCAGCAGTTTACAAAACCCGGATATTCAATGCCGGAAGTTTTTCCTCTGAAGAGTCCTCGATGTATTAAAATACGTGAAAAGAGAAGTAGAACGGCCAAGAGATATTCGCAAAACTGCAAACAATGATGAATTAAATTCGCTAATTTGCAGGTCTTCCTTTCAACTCTAACTTTTCAGTCGTTTCACTCTTTTCAATATTTTTTCACTCCTCTCCACTTCTTCATTATGCCATTCTTCGTTGAATGTATAAAGTCATAATGCCCGACTGGTCTTTTCTCAAGCTGATTAATTTTTCATTTCTCATTTTGCATGAGAGGAGGCAATTCACCATCAAATATCATGAGGTGACTTAATTATAGCTCTCGAAATACCCCATTCTAACTATCCACTTATGTACAGATGACGTTGACAATTAAAATTACAATGCGAAGACTCTAGCCGTCTTTAGTGTAACCTCGATGCTCAGAAAAGCACGTTAGCCGGTACTAATGTTATTGCTGAAAGTGAGTAGGTAGTTTTTTTCCCCTCCTGAAACAGCAGAGATTTTACGATGCCTTTTTTTATGCTCTTCTATTCCTCTCGCATCGGGTTTTTTTTTTCATTGCTCGGGGAAATACGATAACACTTTTCTCCTATCTCTAGTCTCATTGCCTATGCATGGCGGAGCTTCCACTTGACGCCTTCTCGGGGCCATCCCCTCCTGCGCCAGCCGGCTTCTACATTTTTACAATTTTCCACAGACTGACCTTCCCTACATCCCCTCACCGAGATATCAAGAATATGTGAAGGCTCGCGGATGAGATGTTGAAACGGCTTTCTCGGGAATGATATACATTTTCAGGTTTTATTTGCAGTTTTGCAGGCGATGGAACACCTTGGGATGACATCGAGGCGGGAATTGCGAGATTGTTTGAGTGCTTGTAAAATCGGATAATTGTTGAGTTATGGGGAGGCCGAAGTGGCGACGGAAATGATCAGATATTCTTGGATAAGGGGAAAATAGTTTTATCGTTTCTTCATAAAGTACACGGAAATAATATCAAATTAAAAATTGTAAAAAATGTTTCTATTGAAGAGATTTAATAATGGAAATTATACTTCTGATGAAAATAATAGTATCATCACTCCATTTTCATTTCTATTAATTTTTTTAGTTATGGTAATTTATTTTGTTGTTTTTATTGTGTTTTATTTTATATATGTTCATTTCGCAAATTGAACTCCACCTGGAAATTACTCTTCAGCTGCCCATAAAACGTCGATTTTTTTTAAACAGAGGTTACCTCACCCGAAATATCTTGAGTCGACATTCGAAGAGCGTTTCGACGGAGCTGAAGGATAGCCTCGTCTATCGTTTCGGTAAAGTATTTTACGATCCAACGATCGGGTTAATCGACTCGAACGCACAGGCGCTCTCGAGGAAATTTCCGAAGATTGCCGTATTCTTTATCGCGTGGGTGGGGTGCCACCCGGAAGTGAGGAATGGGATGAAATCGGGGGGGGGGGGGTGAGAGAGAGGAGAGCTAGTGATAACAAATTGAGTTTGAAGATTGATCAAAGTGCCGGAGGAATCTCTCCAAACTTTTAGCGATGTTCATGTACTTTGTTGGAAAACATTAAACTGCAATACTATTTCTCGCAAATTCTCTATTTATCATGTCCCATGTCATTCACTTTTCGCTCATTGATGGATGCATCACGAAATGGAAGTGCATGTTGAATAATGGACACGACATTATTCACCGGGGGGACTGTAATATACCGGGAAAATGCGGTTACTGGGAAAAATTGATGCGCCCACGCCACTTCTTTCTCTACCTTTCACTTTATTTTCAGTTCCTCCTCCTCTCTCTATTTTATTCCTCTTTTGTATATACTCTCCTTCTGTCCACTTATGCCGTTATTTCTGCCAATTTTAAACTGTCAGTGACGGCACTGAGAGCTCGGATAAAGCCCTGAAGCATTTAATAACTCGACAAAAATTGTGTTAAAGGGGTGCGAGAGTGTAATTACGTTACGGCGTCTGCAAAAAGTTACTTCAAGTTTTCCCCACTTTTTTTTCGCCCTTGGGTTCTTGTTAAATGGTTCATTGTAGAGAACTGGGGAGAAGCTCAATGCACTCGGTCCGCTGGGATTTTCAAGAGGAAAGTGTCTTCTGGGAGGGAAGAAATCTGATGAGTTTTTCGGACGATAGTATTTTCTCAGTGTCAGGTTTTATTGGAAAATTTTACCGGAATTTCGCGGGATAATGTCTCAAATATGTGAAGACATGGACAAATTTGCGGGAAATAATCTGCGAATTTATTGACAAATTGAACGATTTCTTCCTTCAATGCCGTCAATTTTGAATTTTATCGAATCATATCGTGGGACTAGAGGGAAAATTTTATATTCCCTGAGCAATTTCCCATATATGCTGATAGAGTTGACTTGTTAACAATAAGTAATTGAATTTTCCACCAAGAAATAATCTTCGAATGAGTTAATTTTTGAACGGAGGGAAAGTATGTCTGACAGAATAATAATTTTTCCCTTTTTTCGCAATGAGAATTCACCTTATTTGAATGTAATTTACGCTTAAATTGGGATTTTCTAAAAAAAATGAAAGTTATGAACAGTAGATATATTTTTACTTACTTTGACAGATTCTAGTACAATTTAATCTCTAGCTCAACTCTCAAAATTTTGAGTAAACGGGCCGAGGAATTTCTATACAAGCCGTCTCAATAGACTACCTTGTATAAAAATATCAAATTATTTTAATATAATTTCTACTCAGTTCTGGATATTTTTCAAGGAGTTAGATAAACCACAATTTCTGTTAATTTTTACAAATTATAGAATGATATAAATTCCCACTACCGAAGAAATTCATAACTGCCCGAGACATTTCGCGGATCTCCTCATAAACTTCCATTTCCCTCCATTAAACAAATTACATCCTCCTAACCATAATCAGAAATCTCGTTAGAGCAAATAAAATTTCATCAGCTCCAATGTACATACCCGGAGGTCCACCATCGCTCCGTCATATATTTTTTATCGCAATTTTTTTACTCCTTCTCGGTACAGCTTATTCTCTCCGATTACCGCAGCGCTCTTCCCTCTCAGGCGTCCCCCGCTGTCCTAGTACCGCAGAATCCCAGTGCTTTCACGTTGAATCAGTGCATCGCGCCAACGCTCGAATACCCCGGGTCGGTATAATTTCGAAAAGCACTATTCCCCATTTCCCAAATTCTGTTACGCCGGAAACCTCTCAGCGTGTGTCAGAGGAAATTCGCGATTCCGGTTCCTTCAACACTTTTTTCGTCTCAGTTTTAATTTGAATACTAACAGCATTAATCATGTTCATTATGAGACTTATTTATATTTTATTATGAAATGTTTATTCGGATGTAATTGGTCTCTAGTCGTAAAAATTTTGAGTAAATTGCCGGGACATGTTTTCGAATTTTTAAAACTTTGGAATTCTACTGAAATTTTTAATTTCATCAATTCAACTTGAAATCGGGTTGGCATTGGGTTTATATTTTTTCTAAGTCCGTATAGCCCGGAGAGTGAAAATTAAATTAATTAATTCGCAGGGAATTTCAGTTGTTTCACGATATCTCGAAAACTAGAGGAGTAAGTATTTCAAATCAACCGGCACTTGGAATTCACCAGAAAAAAATAATTTGGTTTTTTGTGTTTCTCTAGGCTCCAGCGACCAAAATCTGGAGTAGAAATAACGTAGGTCGTTAAATGCGTAATTTTCAACTTTTTTGGCAGTTTCAAGGCATGTTTGATGGAGTGAGATAATTGATACGTAATAAACCACAGAATCTCAGTTCTCTCAGGCCGAATCGGCGCAATGCGCCACCGGCTGAATACATTGCATAAGTGCAGTCGGCAAAACTGCTATTCCCCGTTTCCAAATTCTGTTATGACGTAAATTTCTCAGCAAGTCTCTGTGGAAATTCGTGATTCCGGTTCGTTCAACAGTTTCTTCCGTTCTCTTTGAATAATAACTGTATTGAAAATAATTTCCTTTAAAAAAAAAGCCGTTCGCGACTTACCCGTTCACGAGTTACCTCACTCGTTTTCCAACTTAAATTGCGTATAAGTTAATTGTAAAAAACATTTTTACTCAAGTCGTAGTCTACGATTTGCGAGCGTAATACAGGATTGTCAAAACGTAAAAGACACTCCATTTGCGCATAATTTGCAAATTTCATACATTGCCTTTAGGTTATTCTGAGTGGAACATAAAACATTGAAGAAAAAGTATATTTAAAACCGTGCCATAACGTGGAAAATACGGAAAACGACCGTTTTTCCGTACCTCCGGGTTCTCGTCCCGCGTAATTATTATGTGCACTGACGTCACTTTACTCCCGGGAATATTACATTCCAGGACACGAATAAAAACCAATGATCCTCCCTCTTCTCTTTCTCCTCGCCCCGCAGAAAAGGGAACAACAGTTTTCAAACAACAGTAATTTGTTTTGTCACTTCGAGGATAATTTTTTTTTCCTCGGCGTCAATTAAACATGAGAGAAAGGAGCGGCAGAAGCTGTTAACGAGTAGCGGGAGGGGATTGAAATAACTGTGGCTTTCACGTGGAAACATGGGAAAAGAATGAGAGGATGAGGAGGAGAAGAAAAACCATGGGTAGAGTAAATATTGTTTTCTCTCTTCCGTTTGTCGGACCTGGGAATTCACAGTTGGCCTGGCATCGCAGTTACTAAAGCAGACTCTCGTTAAAAGTTGACGGCGAGAAAAGCTCCAACGACTTATCTTCCTGTTTCCCATTCCCTTCCGTCTCTCGTCGCTCAGATTCCCGATGGAGCATTGTACTTACACCAGATCATCTTTGGCCTGGGGGAGAGGGCGGAGGGGATTAAATTGTGGATGGGGAAGGACATTTTCCGACATGTACGTGACTGAAATGCATCCTGAGGAGCCTTAGGTTACGGGAAAATCGATCGGAGAAGAGAAAATGGTCATTTACCGGGTTTTATTGGTTATCAGGGAGAGGCATGGGGAGTGCATGCTCGCAGCGAGAGGAATGGGAATTTATGAGATTATGGTGGATTTAGGGAAAATTTTCTTCTTCACAAGAAGTGGAAATATTCATACATTGGCTTTCATATGTGGCATTAGTTTTTACCAAATTATTGACCATTTTTTATATAGTTTTTAATTATAAAAACTGAATTGAAAGTTTGGCATCACTTTTAGTTCTAGTAGTTTCTTCTCTTTCGAATACCTTTTCCGGTATTTATCATTTTTTCTTATGCCACCCCTCACCCCCAGCACGGCATTCGCCGAGGAACATCGCAAAACCTCTTTTGCGGGAACAGCCTGCCCAGGTACTGTCTCTTTGACGAGACTATCCATCAGTAGTGAAACGGCGACATTGTCTATTGTCCGCGGCCAACTAGTTTTTTTAATGTAATTTATTGAGTTTAATCTCGCTTTTAATTGAGAGAATTTTATTTTTTCTCTGTTTGGATATGATCTTGACCTTATCATCGAAATAAAATTTATTTTCAGGGAGTCTTTGGTGCTGAATTTTATAGCATCGGATCATGATATTATAGAATTTTCTATACATATAAACTCTCCGTGATAATTTTCACTCGTTTGCAGGATTTTATTAGTTATTAGGGAGAGGGATGAGAAGTGAATGCTGAGAGCAACGGAAAATAGAGCTAACAAGATTAAGCGTAATCTTGAAAAATTTTAGTTTAATCTTTTTGCGTTTGTGGAGATCAGCAAACGCTCGGAGTTTTTTTAATGAGATGGGTGGAAACGATATTTGTAGAAGAATTTTTCTCTTCTGGGAATGGACCGTCGAGGGATTTCTACGTGATTGATTGAGTCCCTCGTAGTTCATTTAATTTCGCGATCAATTAAGAGAATTTTAATTATCCTTGTAGAAGCTATCAATATTGAATTTTTTCCGCATCATATGGAAGTGTTATATCCCCTGGATTAGTACATGAATATTTCAGGATTTATCGAAACGTTTAATTAGGGGGAGAAATGAGGAGCGCATGTTGAGAGAAATATTCGTGAGCTCATGATAGATTTTAGAAAAATGTATCTTCATTTTTTTTTTAGTTTGTCGAAACTAATAAATGCAATTTAATTTAAATCGAAGGCAATATTTTTTAATTATTAATTTCACTGAAAATTGCAATCTTTTTGTGGCATTTTCGTTTGAAGTAAGCGAATTAGAAAAGTCTCATCATATTTTTACTAGAGTTCTGCTAAAAGTGAGATGTCCCCACATGGAAAAATATATGAAAAATATATATAATTTGGGTCATTTTAATGTTGTAAGGTATAGCGTTTTCTGGATGTCAGGATATTTAAAGAGCGCACAAAACGCATGAGTGAAGTATTGAACTGTACAATGAGACGTGTACTAGTCGTTCACAATTTCGGGGTTAACGCCGGACTCCTGTCCGCTTTGCAATTTCCGTTTGTATCGTCAAAATATACGCAAGAGAGTAGACACCCTCGATCTTACTTACGGATACTATTATAATTATTTTTATTGATTTTATCTCTCTCATTAAAAACGAATCAGTTTCTCATGAAATCATTGTACCTAGAGCTCTCTCCAAGCGTTGATTCCGTTATAAAAATAGTTATTCTAAAGCTCATTCATGGTAGGGTAACTTTGATCGAACTAAATTAATAATTAGCGAGGCTAAGCTACACTCGAATGAGCGCAAATAGTCGTCCAAATAGAAGAAAAACTTGTTTCAATGCATAATTTATGGGGAGTAGAGTGTTTTTTTCCCCGTACAACAAAAATCTTCTGCACCCCATTAATTTGTTTTTAGACCGCGAATGCTTATATGACCCATAATTTTTGTAAAACCAAAGCCCCCACTCACCGCTCTAACGCCGCGTGACCTCGAGGTTTCGACGCTGTGTTTGGATCTCCGGCATCTGGTGATGATTTACGCTCGTGCGGGTTCGCCCGCTTCAAAGCGAAGAATCCGAAAAACTGTTCGGAGAAAAATCGCGATGTGAAAGGGAAAGGGAGAGGGGGAAAAAGTGTCTGTGAGCATTCTTCTTGTGGAGAGCTTTTCGCGGCTGTTTGGAGTGCCGTGAGAGCGAGGCGAGAGGAACATTTTAATACGCGGCGGAGTAATCCGCCCGGTCTGATCTATGACGGCATTATCCACTTGCGGGCGCGTCGGAAAAAATCGGAACTGCTCATTTGCCGTGATTCTAGAGTCGCTGGAAAAATGGATAATGAAAGATTGCAAGAAAAAAATTATATAAATTAAAATTATCAGCAAAGTGGCGTTGAATCCAATGTAGGAAGTGGATAATCGGGGAATTCCAGACTTTAGTCAACGTTTTCTAACGAAGTATTCGTCTGATTCCTTTAATATTTCTAGAATTTTGAATTTTTTACTTTTTTGAGAGATAACATTTTCGGCAATTTCGGTAGCATTACAGAAGTTCAAAATTATGTATAAAAAAAAATTTATCCATTACATTTTTTTATTTTTAATTTATCCGTCACCTGAAATTTTCTCATTTGTAATAAAAAAACTCCAAAAATACGAGTGCCCTCTACGATTACCTAGATAGCGGATTTATTGTTACTTTTATTTTTAGTCTGTAATATTTCTGGTTTTTACGTATCTCGAAAGATCGTAAATGCCGTTCGTGATACCTCTGTATTAAAAAAGTTTGACGGAAAAAATAATTAACAATTTTGTGAATAAACGCACCTACAGGTTCGGTCAAACTGGGTCAGATTTTATTCACATCGGCGAGAGGAAAACTTTTCAGTGCAAAGAATTTTCCGAAAGCCGGATTTGCACGGATTAATTCCGACGGCGAACAAATAATTCCATATCTTAGGGGAAGGAGATACGGTACCTATATCTTGCATGATATTTTGAGGAGTAAATTAATTTGATTCTATCTCAATTTTTAGAAAATTTTTGAAGCACCTACCGAGGTCCAAAATTTCCTCGCGAATCGAATGGAATTTGGTTTAGAGAAAGCGTGTTTCAGAGGTGCCACCCAAGTTCAACCCAAGTTATGATCAGTTTGTCTCCCTGACTCCAAGCGTTTGACGACATTTCAAAGTGCCAAACGTCGGATTTGGCGTTCTCAACTAACCGGCAGTTGATTTCTGAGGAGTTTTTTCTGAATATTTGCAAAGTTAGAACTCCCAGGACCGATGCCTTTTTAAATACTTTTTTAGGCCCTCGGGAAACGGACGGAGGGATAATTCAGTAAATTCACAATTTGACAAATTGACAATTTTTTTGAGGATTTCTCGAAAACTAGAGTCGTCGGCAACCATTATATTTCGATAAATGTGAAAAAAATAGGAAAAGAATGGAATGAATGTCGTTACTCCCTCTGCTTAGCGTGTTGGCACCCGCCATGTCAATAAGCGCCCCTCACCAAACAGTCCGATACACTGTGCAATAAAATGGTGCTTCAGTCCGAGTAATGGTGAAGACAAGCGGCAGAACAACACATTTGTGCAACAGGTGTGTAGGTGAAATACCAGGGGATATCTAGAGGGGGTCAACAAACTCCCGAGCCACATTTGCCTGGCAGTATTTACGAAAGGCTTTAACTTTAATGCGACGGGTGCTATATCCTCGACACATACCTCGACCAAAGCTCGGCACTATCCATGGCACTATGTGTGCGGCTTGGATTATCTATCGTGCTTACCTTCCGCTATCACCTATTGATCGTAATTGATATCGCACGGTGTGCAAGATAAATAATTGAATGGAGTATTTTTATTCGATTATGGGGAAGAAAATGAGAATATTGTTTTATTTTATTCCTCATTTGAGCATATTTATTTTTATTATTTCGTTTTCTGCTCTAATTGGAAACACTGTCAACGACCTTGGTACAAATTATAAATATAATATAAATATAAATATATATATAAATATATATTTATAAATATTATAAATATAGATATAAAATCAATCAATCGACATACAAAAATTAAAGCTTAAAATTATTGGGTGAGAGAATAAGGCCAAGTTGTCTTTCCTCAAATTGTCCTGGACTCGCTATCCCCCCCTTTCCACCGTTATCGATTAATTTCAATTTATAGAAGTGGGGATAGACCATCAAACCTCTCATCTCCTCATACATATATAATTACATATATAATACATACATATATACTTGTCAGTGTTGATTACCTAGGTCGATTACCTAGGTACTTTTAACTTTGATTACTGAAGACCAAAGAGAGATTGCCAGTGAGGGCCAGGGTTGTTATGTACTCGAGACGTTAGTCAAATTTCCATCCCCTGAAAGTACATTTGGGCTTTTCCCTTGATTATGCCTGGTCGCCATGTGGAGTTAGGGAAAAAGGTAAAACCCCTCAGGGGAAAGGCCCAGTAATAAAGAGTACCGAAGGAGGGCCTGTGGCAATTTAGATATAAAACTTTTTCGGTCATCTTAAAATATAAAAACGAAAGAATTTTGTACCCGGGGACAACATTTTTTTGTATTTTTTTTAACGCAAAAATTCAAGAAATTCGTTTTTATTTTTATGTGCGATTTCGATGGGATATTCGTAGAAAAATATCTTTATTTTTTCAGTTGAATAGGTTCTACTGGATTGCAGAAATGAGTTTATTAGAAAAAATTAATTTTTAGTGGCTTCATTTATTTTTGCGTTTTGATTCCTGTTAATGGTCATTTATCTGCGAGCATTTGTTTATTCATTTAAAAAATCATTATTTCGCGATTGATTTGTTATATTGTTTAATAATATTCAGAGTTCAATCGTCTCATCCTAATTTATTAATCGCGGTTATACAGTAGAAAAACGTTCAGCCTCTATTAGACATGTTTTCCATCAATTTTAACTGGAATAAAAATAAATACGGTGCACAACTCTCATAAATATTCACCAAGAAATTTTCGGAATATGTAAAATGGATGTGTGCTGAGATTGAATTTTAAATGAGGTGAAAATGAATTTAAATGACATGCCAGACTGATGTTTGACGTGAATCCCTCAAGACTCAAGAGGCCGAGAGCAACTAAATTAATTTCAAAACAAAAAAAATATGATTTCCGGAAAGTTTATTTCGGTCGCGGCGATTTTTTAAAATGGAACCCTCGATTTTCACAGTTGAAGATTCTAAATAAATTCAGTAAGTAGGTGTTGCCCCTATCGATCGTAACGACGGTTCATTTCCCCGGTTGCAGGTCAGACATGCAACTCGACTTTGGCACAATGACCCCATATGAATAGGTCGTTGCAGTCAACTTTAAACATCGATCGTCGATCCATATTTTTTTCCCTTTCTCCATGGATAACCGCATGCGCTCGGGTATTGTATCTAAACCAGCTACACAGGTACCAACGAGGTGGAAGGTAAGACGAGGGTCGTTGGGGCTCGTTTGAGGAGAGAGCGCGTGATCGCGTGTTTGCGGGAGACAATCGGTGGGGAGTGTTCTCGTCGATCCATCAACCCTTGGGGAACGAGACCGGATGGAGGTCTTACTCGAGATGTCCTGGTGGCAGGGTAGGGGCTTTCCGATTCACTGCACACGAGAAATTTCTTTGATCGACGTTTATTGCACTCAATAGGCACTTACTCGTTGCATAACTCATTCTAAAATATGTCATTTATTGGTTAATACCATCAGTAGTTCAGTAACTGGCATTGTCCTGATTTGAACCGCACCTGAACATAATTTTTTTGCCAGGCAAACTGGATTTTAATTCGCAAGAATTACATTTAAATTTTGAAATTCTTGAATGGCAAAATTTTAATCGATAATATAGTCATTTGAATTGTTTTGATTTCATAATTTTCAGGGATTAAGGAAACTAAAATTTAATTATTGATTGAACAATTAAATTATTTTTGCTCCTGATTTTTTTTCTAGTAAATACAGATTTTTTTCAGAACTAATTCTTCACCTTTTTCAATCTCAACTGCACTAAAACATCTGAGAGAAAAGGAGATATGGATTGAGTAAAATCGTCAGTGATATTGAACAACTACAGGAATAAAAGTAAACGTCCTGTCCGCCATTTCTCCAGCTTTGCGAGATCCAATCGCGCTCATTCATTCGTTTGTGAGGAAATTGAATGTCAAACGCAGGCAGATCGCTCACTCCTCAATTCAGCGAAGAGAATCTCTATCTAACGATTTATTAATTTTATTTTCCTCTTTTTTTGCAGAGAGCGCGGGTGAAGATGAGGAGAGTCTCGCGGGCGAAGGTGTCGTCACGCATCTCACCATGACAACGAGGGTATCGGGGATGGGTAGTCCACCGCCCGGTGGCTACCACCGCGGAATAATCGGCGGTCACCACAATAATCAGCATGTGACCTTTGATCCTGAGGCGCAACCAACTATGCTGTATCCCACCACGAGCCTTCTGGAGAGGCCAGATATCATTGATAAAAAAGTTAAAGTATGTATTTCATTTTCAACAATTAATATTGAAAATGATACAAATGCTGGACTGGAATAAAAAGATTTTATTTTTCCCTGGAAATTTCCAATTAAATGCGCCGAAATTTTAATAACTTAGGATGAATTTCTTCTGAATATTTCCTAAATTTTGGAGTTGGAAAATGGAATGAAGTAATAAACCTGTCCTTTGGTGAGAGTGATTTTTTGGTTTGGGTTTCCCAATAATCACGTACAGATTCAGTTGCCCCTTAAAAAAAGTCCTTCTCAGTTTATTCCATAATTAATGTACTTCTACCTCAGTCACTTCGTCACTCAATTAAATAATTATCGTATATACCAGTGAATTGAACCATTGAATGGACTCAACTGATTCTCGAAACTGTCCAGTTACTCCCATAAATGTCCGGACCTAGGTTCTACGACGTGGGAAATAATAAAAAAAAATTTAATTGGTTTGAAGTGCACGTGATGAGGTTATTCCGCGCTATATTTTCGAATAAAGTGGAATGTGATTTATTTCTCACGTTCCATGTAAATGAGATGAGCACCACTTCATCCGCTATAGTGCAGACATCGTACCTGGAACTAGATGACACTCAACCCTCTCCCGCTCTCTGAATTGACCCAACGTCCCCACCGGAAAAAAATGAACCAGAGAAAACGTTGTTCCACGCTTTTTATTCCCCCGTGCTTTCATTGTTCCGTCATTCGTTCCGATCTCAATGACCTGTTAAGTAACGCAGTGTAAGCCCCATTGAGTAAAGCCCGTGTCCCATAAATAGATGAAAGGAGTTTCAAGAAAAATAACGAAGGGAATTTTCTACTTCTCTGGGAGCGGAAAGAGCCATGTGAGAATGGAAAAAGACAAAATCCCGGTGTTATTCCCTAATTCTCTTTTACCTTATTACTCTTTCACTAATTTCAATGACCTGTTACGTAATACCAAGTGGAAGTCTCATTAACTCTGTCCCACATTTCACGTGATTCAGAGAAAAGCCAATTTTTCTCGTTTATTTTTCCTTTGTTTTTATTCCTTTCAAGGAGGCCTGGACGCTATTATTTTTTTTAACTACTCCATTTTTATTCGTGATGTCTCCTTAACGCAATGTTTTATTCCTACGGTTAATTCTTTTTCTGTTTTGATTTTTAAGATCTGTAATTCGTAAGAGAACAGTTTCTATTGTGGGAAATTGAGTTGTGGAAGAATTTCAGTTTAACGAATTGTCTCGAATTTGAATGGGAGTAAATTTATTCATTTTGAAAAAATCCCCCAGTTTTTACCGACGGTCATGGAGTATTATAGAGAAAGTGTACTTGTAATTCACTAATGTGCCGAGATTGATCTGCAATTCACAATCTCCAGTAATTTTATTGTAAAACAGTGAAATTTCATTAAAAAATTTTATGGTATTCGAGTGGCATTGTTACTGCAAAAAAACTTCCAAGAAATTTAGCTGCAACTGAGTTTCCGATAGCCATCTTAAAATGTCTGAGAAAAGTTGAAGCATTTCATGCCCTTCAAAAGAAGAGGCATACTTTCTCAGGTTCCCAGATACCATTTTTCTCATTATAATCCCCTCATTTCTTTTCATTTAAAAAATAGCATGATTCTTTTCTCAACTCGAAAGACAAAAAATTTCTCACAAAGCGAATTGCTGCTTAGAAATTATTAATTATTGCGAGATCCTTTCGTCGTCTGTTTGCCATGACTCAATAGCTGTCGTTTTTCCAAGTGCAAAATCTCGCAAAATGAAAAGACTTGATTATCTCACTGTAAGATTTTTTTCTCCTGAGAATTTTCGAGGTATTTCTTTATCGAGAAAAATTATTACTTATATTTTTAACAAACCTTTTTCTCAACGCACTTGTTTATATGAAGTTAAAGTTCCCCGTCAGAAGTAGATTTTCCACTTACTGCATGTCTAATTTTGTCCCCCTCCCATTGACACTTCTGTAGAATCCTCCACTAATTTCAATGACCTGTCAGTTAGCCCGAGAGCTACCCGCCATGTTTTTCCAGTCAGAAGACATGAGGCGTGGCACGATTAAGCCCCTTGAGACTGTCTGGACGTTGCACGAAGTGAAGGAAAACGATAAAGAGGGTGGTAAAATGGTTGGCATTTGAGGGGGGCATGAGATGAGTGTGTGGTATTGAGGCCGTGAAAGGGAGAGAGGGAACTGTAGCGCGACATTCGACAAGGCCACTAGTGTTTGCCCTGGCGCTCCCCGGACGATTGTCCGATGGCCGACCACACCCTCGTGTACATCAGCCCCTCGTCATCCCTCTTTTTCACTCCAACATCCCAAATCCATTCATAGAAATAATTCTTTAGAATGTAATGCCTAATGGAGGTAAGCGGTGTTGGATAATAAATATCTGGAGAGAGAATTCCACATTTCTCGGTAGCTCAGTTCGAAGAGTACTCAACGGGTAAATGGCCGCTACCGGGTTCGATTCCCGACTGGGGCTCCGGGATTTTTTTCTATAGAAAATTCTAATTTCCTTCACAATTTAATGCCTAAGGAGGGTAAACCGTATTGGTTAATGAATTTCCGGAGAGAGAATTCCGTAGTTCCCGGTATCTCAATTGGACAAGCGCCCGAAGCGTAACTGGGAGACTTTACAATTTTCTTCTCTAGAAAATTCCAGTTTCCTTTAGAATTGAATGCCTAGTGGAGGCAGGCGGTGTCGCTTAATGGATTTCTGGAGAGAGATTTTCCGTACTTCCCGATAGCTCAACTGGAAATGTACCCAATTCCGCGATTATTTTCTGTAGAAAAATCTGATTTCATTTTTTTCACCACCGTTTCATTCTCAAAATCGCACGAGCTACGAGGGCGCCTCCCATTCTACGTACGTGGGTTGAACACGACTTATTTACGCAGGAAGTGTGGGCGAGTGCGTATTATCGCAGAATGGGAGGGTGAGGAGAATCGATCGAGATTCGCGAGGGCATACGAGTGCCGCAACAGGTGGCGATTTTCCCGTTTCTTGTTTCCAATTATAAGATGAGGAAATAAATAGAGAAGGGCGGGGAGAGGGGGGGGGGATTGAGTCGGAAAGTTAAATTGTCTAGCGCTGGGTATTTCCGGCCGCTATAGAGTGGCGAAGGAACTAACTGGTCGATTAAACGACTTGGGTAATTTGCAGAGTTCAAATGAAGTTGGCGGAATTATTTACTGCGATTGTCTTGGAGATGCATTGGGGTTGAGCGCCGGTTACTTGTGCAGAGTTTGATTATGGTTTCAGGGGGTTACCGTTGGTGATAGGTGGACTTGTAGGGTTTTAGTGGGTCAGGAGTTCAGAGGGAGAAATTCGAAGATTCGGAAGTTTTAGGTCAGATCTAGACTGAAATTTTAGCCGATTTCAATAGTTGAAACCCTGTCGAAAAATTGAATTACTATTGTTGTTATTGTTGCTATATCATTAGCTCTGTATTTTTTAATTTTCTATAGTCCAGTCTAAAAATTGATGTAGATAAAGCGAAATTCGGCAAATTTGACTATTGAAAAATTAATAAGTGGTGGAAATGAAGGTTCTTCGGTGGAAGAAAATTTCATTTCGGAAACGATCCGCCTCCTTTCTCCATTAAATCACAGATCCTGGCACTCCGCCAAATTTGGAACATCCCCTTTGATCGGAGACCTTGAAATGCGGTTGATCTCCCATCTCTCTGTGTAGAACTATCACCCGCGTAATTACAATTTCATTCATATCGGGAAAAATTCTTATCCTCATCACATCTGGTCTGAAGATCTACTGCATATCGAGCTATGTACTGTAATACATTTCAACGTAACTATCTCCCTAAAATATTAAAATCCAATTACTCCCCGGAGGATTTTCCACGCCCTCAGCGAATTAAAATGCATGAATTGGCTTGATTTCAGAGGCAAAGTATTCATGGTATGATGGAGGAGGAGAATGTTGTACGACCTCACCAGGAGATCGCCAGTCTCTCACTGGCCGAGAAGAAATATCTCTTGGCAGTGGAAAGGGGGGATGTCGCCTCAGTCAGACGGTAATTTTCTTCGTATTTTACTTTCTAAGGGTTTCATCTAATGATCCTGAATTGTAACCGGTGAATAACAAGATAAATAAAAATAAGTAATTTTAATATCGTAGAATGCTCCAGAAAGCCATGGAGGACAAGTCGATAAATATGAACTGCGTTGACCCGCTGGGCAGGTCCGCGCTCCTCATGGCAATTGACAATGAGAATCTCGAGATGGTAGAACTTCTCATAAAGTACAAAGTCGATACCAAGGATGCACTGTTGCATGCTATATCCGAGGAGTTTGTGGAGGCTGTTGAGGTACTTCTTGAACACGAGGAGACACTTCATAGGGATGGCAAGCCCCACGTAAGCAGCCCGGCTGTATCGTCCGCTTGTCATATGACAGTTCGTAGCTTGTTATTTGTTCACATTGATTTAAGGATATTTGGGCATTGTAATTATTGAGAATATTTTATTTGATGGTGGTACACTGGATATAGAAAATTTCAGTGGTGACGGGCTTGCGTCGCCTGCGAAAAATAGTCGTATGGAGACCTAGCGAATTTGATGGCAAATTGTAGAGGTTTTTTAAACGGTCCATTTGGCTTTGCCGAGATTTTGAATACTTCCGGAGACTATCTGGGCAAGTTTTTTTTTCTTCAGTAAGTGCAAATCTTGATAATGAAAAATGAAAAATTCGCTGGGTTTTTAAAATAAATTCTGACAAGTACGACTTGATGAAACGAAATAACTCTAAAGTGAGAATGTTTACACAAATAAAATATAAATTTAATTGAATTATCCCCTCTCACTACGGAGTTACGAAAAACTGTATGTCTCAGTGAGAAATTTACTTCCGGTGTTGACCAAGATATTTTGCGAGATGCACAGTTTAAATGCGATTGTGGTTCTCCTCATTCATTTTCAACATATTTTCCTTCCTTGTAGCTCAAGTGAATCATGTAGATCTCATTGCGGTGAGAATAGTTAGCGAAATTGTTGGGGTTTTCCGGACGCTAGCGGAGAGAATTGAGTGGCTAAATTAAGTGATGGCCCACAGCAAATAGTGCCGCCACAATATTTTGATTTAGTCTGATATAGAGAGTATGAAGAGCCAGTCATAAATCGGCTGTAGAATCCAGCTTGATTAAGAAATTTCTCTTTCCACGATCGAGAAGACACCAAAAATATATCTCGGAATGTCCTAGAATTCGTTGCTCACATCTGATCTAGGCACATTCCGGAATTCCTCAAATGCTTCCTGCCCAAACATCTTTAAAGACATTTCGAATCCCTCAGAGGATCCTTTAACTGCACGCGAAAAACAACGCGAGTGAATTAATGCAGTTTAATTTATTTTATTCCTTGTGGAGAGTAATTTTTCTCCTAAAAGAGATTAAATAAGTAAACCGCTGGAGAGAAAGGTAAAATATCGCTCGTCTAGGGATTAATGGCATTCCAAAGAAGAATACGAATTAATATTTTAAGTGGAGTCGTGCTATCGCCAAGTAAAAATTTTGAAAGTTAAAAAACAATAGTTCAGCGAGTTATCAGGGTGTGAAAATTACAGACATCGATTTTCCCTGATTGCTCTCACATTATCCCTCGACGAGGAAAAACCCTTTCAAATTAAGGAAATGATTTCTTCTTACAATTTTTCATGTGCAGTGCACTGTGCTTTTAGTGTTAAATGTGTAGTCCCAATTCCCCCAGAAATCTGCATGCCAGACCTCCGTTGTCTTCCACACCCTCTCCACTCCAATCATATTCGTTGCATCTCGTGAATTGCCATTCACTTATCCAGATAAATGCATAAATTCAACAGTTGTAAACTGGAATGATGATGAAAGAAATACCACTTGACATGCCTGAAGCACCTCCTTTTGTCGTTCTGAATATTTAAATTTAACATTATTAAAAAAGTAATAATCATGAATTCAGAGCTGGGAGGCTCTCGATCCAGACACAGCGACATTCACCCCCGACATCACGCCTTTAATACTCTCGGCTCATCGTGACAACTATGAAATCATAAAAATTCTTCTGGACCGAGGCTCGGTGCTGCCCATGCCTCACGACGTGCGTTGTGGGTCAGTTTACGATAAATAATATGCCTAACATATTTGCAGAAAAAAAAATGTTTAGCTTTCACAATAAATTGATGAAAATGTTTCAAGCTTTCCTTTTTGTTCCAAAAGCTGAATAAAAAAATAGTGGAAATTTGGTCAAATACCTCTCAACTCGATGTACTGACTTTTTTTAAATTAATTTCTGCTATTGACTTAAAAATATTTAGCAATTCACGTATAATTATGTTGAATTGAATTGAAAATAACTGAAAATGAACTTTTTCGGTCAATAATTCCGGAAAAATTTGGTAAACTTCCCTTATTTAATGCAGACGTGAAACATTTTTCTGTCCATTACTAAAAATAACTGCCCAACTAACGATTATCGTGTAAACTAGCTGCGACGAATGTGTAACATCGAGAATGGAGGATTCCCTGAGGCACTCGAGAAGTCGTATAAACGCCTACAGGGCACTGGCCTCACCCTCCCTCATAGCCCTGTCTTCCAAGGATCCAATTTTAACGGCTTTCGAGCTCTCCTGGGAGTTACGTCGATTGTCCTTCCTCGAGCATGAATTCAAATGCGAATACCAGGTGTGCTTATTCAGAAATGCACTCAACTGCGTTACATAAACGCACAAGACCCCATTTACATGGTGCTTTGTATGTGTCTCTTTGATCGCAGGAACTCAGGCGACAGTGCCAGGACTTTGCAACAGCACTCCTGGATCACACTAGGAGCTCTTACGAGCTGGAAGTGCTACTCAATCATGATCCAACGGGACCAGCATTCGAGCACGGCGAGAGAATGCATCTGAATCGGCTCAAATTGGCCATCAAGCTCAGACAGAAAAAAGTAATGATCGTAAATTATTTTTCTTTTTTTACTCGATCATTCCTTCATTATTATTTTCCCTCTTCTCAACAAGTGGTGGAAGTAATTGGTGGTCCATTCACTTAATTGAGCTCTAGATTTCGTTTAAGAGAGGGAGAGGTACATTGACTATTCTATTTGCAGTTTGTTGCACACCCAAATGTCCAGCAATTACTGGCCTCAATTTGGTACGAGGGCCTCCCTGGCTTTCGCCGTAAGAACATGGTATTACAAGCCCTCGAAATTGTACGTATTGGAATTCTATTTCCATTTCTCAGTGTCGCTTACATAATTGCGCCACACAGTGTCTTCGGTCAAACTATGAGAAAACCCTTTATCAAATTCATCTGTCACTCGGCGTCGTATTTCCTATTTCTCTGTGAGTAGAACTTCATGTGAAAAGCACTTCTTGTTTCAGAAATTATGTCAATGATGAATTATTGCTAAATATTTTTTCAATTATCGTTTCCTGGAATTTCAGGACGTTTCGCCATAGAAGCCTGATCTTTTCCTGGAATTCCTGGAATTTCATAGCCCCCTATAACCCCGTCAAATTAAATTCAATGGAACCGTTCAAAATTTTACTGTGAATAAATCCGTCGAGTGGTACCATCGCCGGATGCGTCCGGTAATAGTATTTTCAGTGCTTCCGACGACTTATTTTAGCCCCTTCAATGTTTTTAAATGACCAGCATTGGGCCTATCCTTGACCAGTGCTGCACTTTCAAACTCAATGCCAGCATCCAAAGCAATAATTTTTGACACAATTTTTGGAACTCCCTAGAATAATAAAATGAAAATGATCCGCTTATTTTTCTTTCTAATCCAGTCATGCTGATTCTCGCCAGTCAAAGAATAGAATCAGTGATTGGTTTGTGGATGGGCCAGGACATTGATGAGCATGAACCAGAATCTAAAAGGGGTGCTGCACCAACTCTAGTCGAATGGTATTGATCCAGTGAAAAGAATAAATGAAATGCTAAACTAACAATTTACGTAATTTATACTAGCCACGTAACTCAATGGCACTATTTTTCTTTCATTGCGCAATAGGTTCATCTTGGCATGGGTATCGGGGCTCATTTGGTCGGAGGTGAAGCAGCTCTGGGATGTGGGACTGGAGGAGTATGTCAATGACATGTGGAATGTCATTGATTTTGTTACAAATTCACTGTACGTTGCCACAGTTGCATTGAGAATAGTCGCTCATTTTCGAGTTCAAGAGGAGAATAAGGGACAACTGCCAGGATCAATTGTGGAGTTGCAGAGAGAGGAGTGGGACACGTGGGATCCTATGCTCATCTCCGAGGGTTTATTCTCAGCTGCCAACATCTTCAGGTAAATAAACTTCTCCAAGTTTATAGTGCAAACCATGATTCATGGCCTGTGGTAGAACATAAGGATGATATGGCAGTGTCAATTATAATTACCATTCATCACCAACGTAATTGTTGATGTGTAGCTCACTGAAGCTTGTCTACATATTCTCGGTGAATCCCCACCTGGGCCCCCTACAAGTTTCCCTGTCTAGAATGGTGATGGACATTATGAAATTTTTCTTCCTCTTCGTTCTCGTTCTATTTGCATTCTCCTGTGGTGAGTGGTACGTCGTTGGAAAAAATTTTTCTCAATGTTGTCGTGAATTTCATTCAATGGTGTTCTTTTTTTCGCTGCCCTTCTCTGTCAAGGTCTGAATCAACTGCTGTGGTATTACGCTCACATGGAGAAGAAGAGATGTCCAACGGCGACGGTATATCCGCACAACAATAACATCACCAACAGCGATACCAATGCCTGCATTGTCTGGAGGAGATTTGCCAAGTAAGTTTTGCAATTGAAAGTTTTGGAGGTGGTTCGGTTTTTCATACAGCCAGTTAGTAGTTCTTGATACAATTTTCGGATATTTCAATTACTTTCAGTGCTGAATACTATCGTAATTGAAAACTGAATACAATCAAAATTACTGGAATCAGTGGAGAATTTATTTAATTTTCCCATGATTAACGATTTAATGTCAAATATTTCTGAAAATCCTAACTATTTTATTTATTCATCTACATCTGACCGATTATGGTCTAAAACAGTCATAAAAGTGAGGTCATAAATACGTGCACATCACAAAGCTGTTCCCTCGTTTCGAGTGAATGCATCATTTTTCTTTACAGCCTATTTGAAACAACGCAGACGCTTTTCTGGGCAGTATTTGGCCTTGTTGATCTCGAGAGCTTCGAGCTCGATGGTATCAAGGTATTTACGAGATTCTGGGGTATGCTGATGTTCGGATGTTACTCAGTCATCAACATAGTGGTCCTCTTGAATCTTCTCATCGCTATGATGAATCACTCCTACCAGCTCATCTTCGTGAGTCTCATTTTTCACCTATTCTTTTTGTTTCACATTTTGTGTGCTTTACACTCGTTTTTCATCTCCATCCATCTCTCTAATGCGCCAATGCACCTTTTTATGGTTTTTCTTTTTGTATTTTTGTATCACGCCTCTGGTTCTTGGGAGTAGGAGCGCGCGGACGTCGAATGGAAGTTTGCGAGGAGTAAACTGTGGATCAGTTACTTCGAAGAGGGTGGGACTGTGCCACCACCTTTCAATATTATTCCCACACCGAAGAGCTTGTGGTATATTGGCCAGTGGATTCATAAGAAGTTTTGCTTGCATAGCAGAGCTGCTAAGAAGGAACATATGAGAACTATTCGGGTGAGATATTTTCATTGGAACACTTGAGGTTTCAGTCATTTTATCATATTATTCATTCCTCACAATAAATACAACACTAACTGAAAATGTAATTTATTATTTGATCTAATTTAATCTAATAGATTAATTTTTCAAGAATATTCATAAAAGAAATCGTTGCGACGTATTTCCAATTCTTATTCTTATCTCCAGAAATCAATAATTGAATGCAATTGATTCTTCGTCAATCATCCGAAAAAGTGAAGTATTCAGGATATCTATTAATAACGAACGATTTGCGAACAAATAGTTTGTCTGGAAATATGATTATTCATTCATAATTTTTCGATATTATTGTCATTCAATTACTCATTGACGCTACACTGAATAACATTAATAATTGCCTCCCCGTTATTACTCATAAATAAATTATTGTGCCATTACACTGAGAATACTGTCGAAATAATAGCACTGCTCATCTCCCCATGAATTGAACAAACTATGACATATATCTCTTGCATTTGAAATAAGCTCATCAAGCTCACCAGGCTGTATTGACTTTCAGCGAAAAGCCCAGCAAGCCAGTGAGCGTGATCTGAGATACCAAAGTATAATGAGAAATCTAGTCCGGCGATACGTGACTGTTGAGCAACGAAAGACAGAGGGTGAGGGTGTCACTGAGGATGACGTCAATGAGATAAAGCAAGACATCAGCGCATTCAGATGTGAACTCATCGAGATATTGAACGCATCGGGAATGAAAACATCAACTAGCTCATCAACCGGTACCGGTGAGCCCCGATAATTCCCTCCCGCTCTCTGTCCATCAGTTTTCTCTCTTAGACCCCTAGTCGTCTCTTAGATAACAATATCTCCGGCTTTTACACCCAATTTTTTTTCCAAACGAGACTCTCGGAAAAGATGCTGAATAAATTTGAGGATTTTTCAGGTGCTGGAGGGAAGAAAAATCGACAGAAGGAGAGGAGGTTGATGAAGGGTTTCAATATTGCACTACAACCTGCCGGCAGTGGTGGTCTTCCGCCGGTTGCTGAATGTATTGCATCGCTTCAGCAAGCCCAACATGATCACAAGACCCGTGAGCTGACGAGCAGCACTTTAAGTGGAATATTCGCTCCCGTAGCCGCTCTCAAGAAAAATCCACATCACATGAGCACTAATAGTGTTCCCGCTACTTGTAACAGGCAGAATCGGGCATCCAGAAATGGCTCGAGAAAGAGACGATGGGGGACCCTGATCGAAGCCGCTAAAGTACGATCGAGATTGATAGGTGAGTGAAAATGGTTCGACAAAAAATCTGACTCTCAACTTCACCGATAAGATGGATTGCTCACTTTAAGATACAAAAACATTTTTCATGAAGGAACAGAAGATTTTTAAATTGAACTATAAGCAGAAGAATCCATGAAGAGAAAACCGCTCAATCTCTCTTCGCTCGGGTTTTTGTGGGGGAAATGATTTTTTGTCGGGCCAGGAAAACAATCCAAATGAACATTAAATAACTTTAAAATTTAGACACCTACGCATCCACAGGAAGATCACGCTCCGAGGACTCAATGTATCCTCCCGCCTCGGAAGATGGTGGGTTCCGATCCGAGGGGTCCTCTGACTCGAAATCCTCCTTGGATGTACCAACAGCTGGTGGCTCACAGGAAAATCCCCAGAATTCCCAGCATTGTGAACGTCAGAACAATGTGTTCACACACAGCCAGGTCTTCTCGTCGGCTCTAGCTGCACTGAGAATGAAGAGGAAAAAATTCTCGGGTTCTAGGGCGTCCACACCCGTCATGACCAGTGGAAATACGTCGACTGTCGAGAGTATCTCAGCTTTGCCAACGGCAAGTTCAGTGAGCTCGGTAATTCAATCTACCAACAAGAGCCAATTGCAGCGGGCGAGCAGCGTTCCAGCGAGGAAGATGGATTTAATTTCAAATCAAATTATCCCAGTTAGGTGTCATGATGTAACTCAGAGTCAACAGCCGAGTTTGGATACCATGGAGATTACCAGTGTTAGTGAAAGACTTGGTGAGTTGTTGATGAGAAAGAAGAATGATTAGAGATATTTCAAATTCATACAGCTCATCAGATAAAAATCTTTAGCACTATGCAAGAGCTACTACAGAACACAATTTCTATCTAATTCAGTGAATTTTTCTTGTGTATCCCAAAGAGGCTGATGACATAAGAGTCGACGTGGAAGCTATGAGCCCGTCCACAACTGCCGAGAGCTTCCCAAGCCAACCAACCATCTCAGGTGATACAATCCATACGCAGAGTCTCACAACGAGCATCAAGAGAAATGGCTCAGCAACGCAATTGCAGAGACTTGCTGGTATCGATTCAATTCGCGATGTCACCTCCGGCTGGCTCTGAGGCCATAATCCGACATTTCAATTGGCTCGTTGTTCGCTCTATCTCATTTTGATTGGCAACAGGGGAAGAAAAATACGCTGAAGAAACTTGAAGCGCGCTGGCGCATTTCCACTGTTTCTTCGGGACAATGAGACTTCCTACCAATGATTTTTCCCTTGTTTTACAACAGTCATAAAAATACTCCGTCTCGCTCCTTCGACATGTTGTATTTTCTCAAGTGCACAAAAATTCGTGGCCAATCGTCGGAAACAAATCGAATGTGGGGTGAAATGACGCGATGAGAGGGGTGAGGTGGGCAATTGGTGCCACTTATATATGCGTTGACAACTGCCAGTTAATTCGAACTGTGTGACGCAGTCATTACCGTGGTTTTTAGAGGGCTATTGCCCTCTCCATGTCACTCTCATTCTGCTATTTTTCAAATTGAAAAAACAAATCGACTAATGCAGAATTTAAGTGACCTGTGAGTATTTTAATTAAAAATTATCACTATCGAATTTTATCGTAACGTTAATTAAACATTTCTTTAGTGAGTTTTACATAGAGAAAGTAATGATCGATGAAAGATTCATGAAGTGAAATTATTAACAAATGTTGACAGGATTATAATAATAGCTGGTGGATGACCCGTTGTCGTCACGACCAAGTAGCACCAGCTGAATGCATTATTAATCTATCATATTACTAATGAAAAGAGAAACTAGAATTTAAAAAAAAGCGAAATAGTTATTTCAATTCAGATGCGAACGCACAATGTGGAACAACATGAATTTGGCGGGTTTATTTATCAAAAGTAACAATGGAATAAGGGGAAATTATAAGGATACCAGAGAATGGAATACCATCAGCCTTTTTATTGCATACTCAACTAAATAAAAACTTGAATCATTAAGGACAGTAAGTATGTTGTGGCTTAAGTGTATTCATCACCTTAATTCATTAAGTAATTGCTTCGTGGGTTGTTTTTTTCGTGTAAAATTAAGTTGATTTAATCACAGGGAGCTAATTGACACCTGGCACGCCTCGTGAGCTTTCTTGGACAGGGTTTGCCTCCATTTTCAGGTTCTCTCTGCAAGGAGAATGAAAAAAAAATTAATTTGACCCAGCTATTTCAAGTATTATTCGGAGATTGCAGTCTTCTGTCCTTTAATTTTTTTGTTGAAAACTAGTAGAAAGCCTTTTCTTTTGCGGCGTAGTGCAGTCGGGGTTCTGGAAGATCCATGGGCTTGGGGTAAGATAAAAATATATCATCTGGGTTTTAGAATATCCTTATAACACTCACCTTAATCATCCGGAAACTAGTGACCCGCCCACTGCCACAAGTGACCGAGCAGGGCGTCCAGGTTGACCATTCAGAGACCATACAATCTACAGGAGGAAGAGCAGGTTGGCCGATTGTACTCTCCACTCCCGGAAGTTGTTGTCCCGTCAAGGCAGCTCTGACAACGCCGCAAGTGTTGCTGCACTCCTCAAAGGTCAGGAAGTTGTTTCTATTCCCCCGGCACCCGCCATACCCGAAAGAGATGCAAGTGAGTCGTTTTGGATCAAAAGCCCATCGCTGGAAGTAGCCTCTGCATGGCCCGACGTCGGCCTCCTCCATGCAGACCACCTTCGCTGTCGCCATGTCGAAGGTGCAATCCGCTTGGACGAGGCAGGTGCGTTGCTGAAGAAGCTCCACACGGGTGGAACATTCTTCTTGTCTCGATGGATCAACCATCAGGAGCCGCGTGCGGATTTTTACTCCTTTGCCGCAGCTTGCGCTGCACGGAGACCAGTCAGACCATTCTGTGACCTGAAATACATTCAGTATCATTCAGTCATAATCAACACAGATTTTTTTTCAATTTTTTATGAATGTACGGAATAGTGTAATTCTATTTTTGTTATTGAGCTTTCGTCTGGAAAATAACGAGGGCTTTTTGGAAAATGAATTCACTTTATTTTCAAAGGCGTTCGTTCAAAGAGCCATCTACTGTTTAATTGGACGACACGATTACAGGACTGACTAGATTCATTACCACTGCCGGAGCAATTACTCTTGTCACCAAGCATCATTATCATCATCATTACTACAAAATCGATGAATGATAATTTCAACTCGCAACTGTTAAGCCTCAATTTATGACCATAAATCTGTGAATAAAGCTTGTTTCTTTTAGGTATTACAAAACAACGGCCTGTTCTCGTTTCTTTCAACAGTTCCCAGCCATTTAATGCCTTTAATCCTCTCAATTGAAAAAAAGTACCTTGCAAGATGGATCAATAACTTCTTCAGTTCCAGCCGTGCAGGGCGGTCCCGCGCACTCAACTTTCTCCACTAAACCAACATGAGGACACTTCTTCCTCCCCATTTTATTATTGAACCTCCTGGTTCTCATCTTGACCCCAACTCCACACGTCGATGAACACTCTGACCACTCCGTCCACCCGCTGGTCTCACATATCACGGGATCCGGAAGTGCCAGATTCAGATTGTCGTCGTCAATGTCTCCCTCGTCACCGCTACAATAATACAAAATCTAGTAAGCTGGCAACTCCCTTTACTGAGCAATTGTTTGAACACCATTAGTTCAATTAACTCACGGGCATTCTGGAGCAATGGCAACACACATTTCCTTAGAGACAAGTTGTCGGTTGCACTGCAGCATTGTTGCTTTCTCGGGCATTAAGTACGCACGTGTTCTCATTCGCAGGCCCTTCCCACATGTTACTGAACAGGGTGACCAGGCAGTATAATCCGTCGTTGCACATTCAGCTGAATTTATTTAACGATACAATTACAATTCTGGTTAATCTAAGTAGAGCATCTCGCTCTCGCCTCCGGCATTTTTTAAAGCAAGATCGTGTACCGAAACCTGTGACAGTTTCTATTGGAAATTTTTAAGAATTCTACTGCGACAATTCTATTAAATATTATGCAATGAGATTCTGTCATTTCGTTGAGAGATATTTGGTAGATAAAATTTAGTCGATTTTTACATAATTCTAATCACAAGAACTACTGTTTCTCAAAGCAAGCCCTCAGATTTTCTACACAGCTATCGCTTTATGAAATGAATCAAAAAAATCCACAGAATCATCAACAATTGAATTCACTTCTTACGTCGACTAGTGTCTTCCGTATTCTCAGCTACCTCAAACTGCGACACTTGTTCCTGAAGCGCAGCCTCATCGCACCCCCTCTCGATGATTTTTTCCCTGGTTAGGTAGAGCCTGGCCAATGGGGTCATCGATCGACCACTGGGATCATAGAAAGGTGATCGTGGATCCTCGGGATAGAAAGTAGTGATGGGTTTCATTTTTTCTCTGGGTTTAGTCTCAGAGTTGGGTGACATATAGCTAATGCCATTGTCAGTTCCTGCGTCCCAGGGGTACAGATCAATATCCAGCCTCGAAATCCAAGAGCAATCCTTCTGGCAGAGATTCAATTTACTGACACCAACGACCCAATCAGGTGACGGTCCCAGCATAGAGGCAACTGATAGTAGTGGATGCTTACGATCCACCCTGTTAACACAAACGATACCCCATAAACTAAACGTTTGGCTTTGGTAATGAGTTTTGGTAACTACCTGAAACTAGTCGTGGTGTTAGTGTTGACATTGGGATACCAGAGCCCAGCAGCCTTGACCAGAGTCCTTAAGTGTTGTGATTTGGCCCGGAGTTCCGCCTCTAATCCAGATGCTGAGCCCCACTCGGCTAACTGTCTGAATCCATCCGTGGAGATGTGGTCCTTGCCCCAGAAGGAGAAATTGGGCTCGTGGGAGGCACCGATTACGTCGCTAAAATGCGTTAGCCAAGCGGAGAAGGGGAAGTCCTTGGGATGTGTTGTGTTCGACCAGATGCCCTCCATTATCAGCTGGAGGAGTTATGAATTGAGGACATGTGTGGGGGGTTTGATAAAACGTGCGATAAGGAAAATTGGCATTTGTATATTCCCAAAGGCACCATTCACAGTGAATTTATATTTCATCGATAGTTAATTAGATGATCAGCAAATTTATAGGAAAATCAGGGATCAAATAATTCAATAGATAATTAACGAGTTTTATTTTATTGAATTTCTATGTAGGATGCCAATAGAGTTTAGTTTTTTTCTACAACTTATTCTGTTGACATGCTTTTCTTATTTAATTTTGACGATAATATTTTCTTCAGGTTTTTTTTAACTGGCATTCCCCAGTCATTTATCGCAAGGCAGAATTTGTCTCATTGAATTTACATACTGTTCGGATCTTAGAAAGCTGATCTGAAAGGTTAATAAAAAAAATCCACTCCTGCAATTTTTACTTACCGAATATTTGGCTTCATCACAGGCACAGCAGCCGCTCCCATTGTCGCTATCCTCAGTCGTTGCCTCGCAGAAGGTCTTCACTAGATTTCCATCCTCGGCGTACCAGATCGATGGCGACTCCATGACCATCGCCGTCAACATAACACACCCAGATCCAGCGGCTGGAGATCTCCACATAACTTGAACTTCCGCTTTGCCATTATCGCTTATTTCAGAAATCGTGTTGACACAATCCTCATCGAATCTTGTCAAGCCGTTTGGGTAGAGTTGAAAGGAGCCGACTTTAGCCACTTGACTATTTGGAGAGTGCTGAGAGTCCACCGACAGCCGGAACCTCGTGAATTCCTGGCGTCGCTCGTGAGTCTGATATCCTATATACATAAAAAAAGGAATTTAGATTTTTTTAGAGAAAAAAAATCCTGGAGCCCCACTTGGCCTCCACAATTTTGTTTCCGTCAATCTACGCGCGTAGATAAAAATCTAAACGTAAATTACCTAATTCTTCGGGTAAATAGGATTTGCCTAAATGACATTTAGAAAACGTAATTTAGGACTGCAAACACGGACAGTGACCTTTTCTCCATTTTACTAATGTGTTGAACGTAAAATTAAAAAATGTCATAATTGACGAATACGAAAGCGTAAATTACTAAATTATTGAAATAGAAATTCTTGAGTCAGGAATTAATATTCATTCAAGAATTACAGGTACCATTAAAAACTGTGTATTCTTGGTTTGAAAATATATAAACTCGATTGGTGTTCGTTACAATTCCTCATATTTCCTCATATTTATTCTTCGACGACTTCAATTTATGTGCGCTAATGAGCCTGAGATACTCACCCCGAAGACTAATAGCGTAAATCGTGTTGGGGATGTATTTCGTGTCTTTTCCACTGGTGACGACTCTGTACCCTCCATCTCCGGGTGTCCTCCGGGCGGTCGTCAAAGCGGGAGTGGGTTGAAGAGGACAAGTTCCCCATGTTGAGGGGATTGTTAAAGCCACGAGGGCGAGACACACCAACGCCGTCTTCATCGCTGAGAACTGCCTCAAGACTGGCTTTGAACTCACTGAAGATAGAACTGCTGGTCATTGCGATCGCTTAATCAGTCCCATCCAGATGATAATAAGACCGGATGCGCGTGGGACAGATCGTAAACCGGAATTGGAGACATTTTTAAATTAACCCGACCGCTGGGACCATTCATTGCATCCATGAGACCTTTCATTCAACAAACGCTCCGTAGAAATCCACGGATCCTCGAATTTTTGTTGTACTACACGTGTAGAAACAACTGCTCAAAGTGATTTGGGGTCTTGGGAGTCATTGCTATCTCGTGGAACCATTGACCCCGAGCGATAAGCAGCGACGACACATAAACAGTTTCCAACCAGTAGATCTCCGCTTCATAAAACCCTCCACTCCAGTGTTGGAGGAGAAATTTTATCGCAGCGGTCACCGAGAAAACACTTTCAAAATCATATGTCGTTCAATCTCCATCGCATTGTTCTTTTTATCGCGCCATCCCATCAATGGGAAAGCCGTAAACCGATTCAAATCGATTCCGACTATTGATTTTCAATGAATGTAACGGAATTTAAGACAGAGAGGAAAACGTTTCTCCCAACTTTTAGCAAGTTCTTGTCATTTTGTTCAATTAAATAAATGATTATTCAATTGTTTGGTACAATTTAATTGATTATTGTCAATTGTGTCAAGTGTTTTCCGAGTCATTCCAGACGAATCGAAGGTCTAGAAAAAAAATGCAAAAATTTTCCGACAGAAAAAGCCGTTATAAGGCGCCTTAAATGATTTTCCCGCGTCGCTATCTGAAATCCCGCGTTCTTGCACCGCTGAATGATACCGCCATCTGCCTGAGGATGCGCTTGCGCATGCTTTTATCGACCGGGCGGCGCGCGACTCTCCCTCCACTTTGACAAGAGAATTGTGTCCCCTCAGTTGCATCTGCCGTGTCGCAACAATTCGTGATTTATCAGCGACGCAATTGTTATTTTTTAATTTCTCAAGTGAGACATTTCGTTAACAATCCGGTAAAATGCTCTCAATGGATTGACATCCTCATTGATCCCAAAAGCGCCGATACGTTAGCGTGCGAATTGTACAGGTCGATGACGTCGAGATGCTGTAGCTGAGAGTTAATTAAAGAGTGAAGGGGATTAATTACAAAGGTTGGAGAATCGGTGGGGAAATGGCTAGTTTGGCCGGCAGTTCCGGGGGCTTTCCCCGGGCTCCGACAATGCTCGAACAGCTTCTCGAGGAGATCAATTTCCAGAGGACCAAGGAGATGAGACAGCTGCTCAAGGACGGTACGTCAATCATCATTAGCAAGTGTTTACAGAAATAAACTTTTAACTTGGATATCAGAGACAAAAATATCGATGCAGTTGTTGAGAATGTAAAGCATGGATCATTCAAATTGAGGCGAGTTGAGTCATTCGGCTGTTTGTATCGATCACCTCGCAATGCCTGACTGATGTGTGTGTGGCTCATTGCGTCGACGCAGTCACACGATCTGTCTTTTTTTTTATCATTCGGTTGCTTTTTTTAATGAATAAATACCTTTCAGACTCCGGATTTGTCATGCTGCAGGGGACAACCTACTGGACGGACCTGTTTGTCCGTCACTTTCTCTTTCAGGCAGAGCACACCATCGATGGTGATGATCTGCTATTCTTCGTACGGAAAAAACATATTAAAACTTCGTCTCGTTATGTACCCAAATTCGAGACTGAGGTCGATGTCTTCAGGAAGGACAGCAAGAAGTTGCCGATTGGTGATCCCGACATTGACTGGGAAGAGACTGTCTACCTCAATCTCGTTGTCCATCAGTTTGATTACACTCTTACTTTGGCCATTTGCACGAGGACTAGTCCCAAGGAGTTACAAGTCAGTGATCTGTACTCTTGGTTTATCAACAGTCAATGCATTTTTATTTCAATGATTATTTCCGTGACGATTTGTTTTGGTGAAATTGCCTTATCGATTCATTGATAATTACCGGTAATTGCCACATTGAGGTAAAATCAGATTGAGGTAAAGTCTGATGAGAACTTTGTCTTGTTGACAAAAAGAAAGTTATTGCCCAATGGCAGTAACAGATCTGGTGAATTCATTAATTTTTTAATTTAAAATAATTTCATACAAGATTTACAAGAACTTTACTCAAATTGATTAGCCGCCTTTGCCTTCAGAAACTGTTGTTTACGAAAGTTTCTTCTGTATGCAAGACATTTCCCTTTAAAAAGTCAAGTTGTAGGATTCTTGAACGAAGAGAAGGCTCATTTCTCGGAAAACTTTTATTCTCACTTTGTGTTCTACAATTTTACAACGAAAATGAAATTAATATATTGTTAAATGAGGCAATTTGTGATGCGTTGATTAATCACGATCATTGTTCGTTAAAGATCTCAATGTAGAAGTACCTAATGCTATTACGTCCTCAGGTACTCAGACGACACTCGCAGAAGGTGTATGCGAGTCCCAGTCGACGTAGAATGGACGCCAAAGGAGACCTCGAGGAAATGACTTATCCGCACATTTGCTTCATGGTTGATAACTTTGACGAAGTATTCTGTGATATTCTAGTTAGAGATGGGGAGATGGTGTGTGTTGAACTGGTAGCTTCGGATCGAGAGGGTGCAGTGCAGGGTGTTATCTTCCTCGGGTCCATTCGATATGATGCACTGAAGAAGGTTTACGATGCAAGGGTAAGTCCAAGAGTTATATCCAACCTCAATTGTTGCTTCACCCAGTCCAATTTGTTTTGTGCAGTCGAGTTTGAGTACTAAAATGGCCCAAAGAATGACATTCGGCCTCTTCTCCGGAGCTTCTTCCCAGCGAGTGGAATTCGTCCGCATGAAGGGACCCCAAGGTAACTCATCTCAATTTTAGAATTCTCAGAAGTTCAGATATTTCAGCACTCTTTTGATTCATAGAGGCACTAATTATAAGTAAACGCATTAATTAATATGAGAGGCCACTAGAGCAATCTTAAAATAATACTAAGCACTGGCTAAACCATGATTACCACTTCTTACGAATAATTGTTTTCGTTGGCCAAAGAAGCTTCTCCTTATTTCTATTATAAAGCCAAAAACTTCGATTCAGAAGAAAAGAAAATTCCGCTTTTTTCTACAACTTGGATGACGCTGAACAGGTAAAGGCCACGCTGAGATGGCGGTGACGAAGCCAAAAGGCTCTGGCGCGGAAACCCCGACCTCCGAGCCCGGCTACTCCGTCACGGATGCCCTCTGGGACGCCGACTGGGACGACGCCGAAGAGCTCTTCATGTATCGTCACCAGAGAAGACTTTCAGATCCCAGTTCTAATCTTAATAATTTTGTACGCGGCGGCTGGCGGACAAAGCCAGATCAGTGCGCGTCAAAAGCACGATCGGAGAACGAGGGCCTCGACTCCATGGCCAATGGGCTCAATGAAATTGAGGCGGGGGACGTGCGTGACGGTAATTACACATCACTCAATCGTGAATGATATTTTTATTGAGCACGATCCGAGGGGGGCAATGGGAGGAAGCGAACACATACTCTTACCCTTTGACTTGTTTGATTTGTTTGATGATTAGTTGAATTTGATTTCAGTGCTGAAGTGGTGAAATGACAACTGCTTAATTTTGATTCTTTCCATTTAATGAATATGGAAATAGTATTGATATGTCGTTTTCCCACTTCAATCCTGATGTTTATGCATGTGCGTTGTCTTTCCCAGCTAGTACCAATTTATGGAAAGAGCTGCATGCTCCCAGTAATATTGATATACCCAGGGGAGCGGAGAAGGTAGAAATGCGCACGAGTGACGACCAAAAGAAAGAGTCGGGGATGTATTTTCCAAATAATTGGAATATAAAACTAGTTGAATTCTTTCTTCTTCTCTCTCGATAGATCCTCACTCCCTCAGCAATATTCAAGTGACTAAAATTCCAAAATCCTCACACACTCGCCAAATATAACCAAAAAGTTAATCCACCCGGAACAGGGTGGGTTCGTCACAAGTGGCGAAAAACAAAAAAAAATTGCCAAATTTCCTTTGTAGCTAAAGAACAGGCAAGCAGTTGGGGCGGCCGGGTCGCGTCATCATTGCGCCCTGGACGTAAAGATAATCGGAGGAGTCCCCGCGTGAGGAGACGCGGATTCTCTAGAGAACGAAGTGACGGGAGGGACCGGATTGAGAGTAATTGTGACAATGAGAATTGTCGATCGCCGAGACGTTACGCCGGTGAGTCGGGTAATTGTTGTTTAGGTAACCCACGAGGGGGTTGAGGATTAAAAAAAAGACAGGGATTAACGTGGGCTGATGTAGGAACGCCGAAGCGTCGTCAGCGTCACAGGACGCATCATCATATCGAGGTGGGGAGTGAATCACTGCTGGTAACCACTGGTGATAATCTCACGGAGGACAATGTCATGCAGAAGCTGGACACTGGGGCTATTCTGGTGAATGGCAAGGAGGAACTGCCCCTGGGATACGGGGAGAATGAGGACAATGCCTTTGTCAATCAGAGACTGCCAAATTACAAAGAGAACGGGGAATCGAGAGGATTCTTGTCGTCGGACGGAAATCCGGAGGAGTCGCTTCGCCGAAGACACCGGGCGCGTCATCACAGGCCCCGTCGGTACTTCAGTGACGACGAGCTCTTCGGAGTTGTTGGGAGAAAGAACGAACGTCTGGTGAACGGCGGCGAATTAAATGGCAGAACAGACACGGACGATGACAATCATCCGCCAATTTTGCCCAAGGACAAAAATGCCAACGCTAGAGTTGCCAAAACTGTTGACAGCTGTCAGAGGCAGAGTGCAACTCTGCCGAGGAGACGCAGAAGAAGAGCCCTGTCAGGCAGTGTCATCGGGAATCATCCTCTTCCGCCCCACAGAGTCACACCAGATGGTACTGCCATCTACTACTGGTGCGAGCTCCCGCGCCGCCCCGGCTCTCAGGGTAATTTCAATAAAGCAGAATCCCCTGTTCAATGACCTTGATAGATCATCAACTTGACCCATGGACGATATCCTCACTTTCCCCCGAGTCTGAGTGTCGTCACTCGTTCGTTTTCTACTGTAATCTTCAATCGAATTGCCATTTCATTTTTAATCTGCCAATCTGTGATGCAGTTTATTCTACAGCTTCCTCTACGTTGCTCACAATTATACTTTGTATCATTACAATCATGATTTTATTCATTTGGTCAGGCACTAATTAAGCACTCATTCATTCATTCTTTTTATTCATTGTATCGATCATTAATCATTAATTGTTATTAACGTTATTTTTCAATCGATGACATTTGGATACATGTTTTGTGATGTTTTCAATTCATTATTCTTTTTTTTTTTATTGATGAATGGATGGAATGGTTGTTTGAAAATCTTGATATGTTCGAGGTAACGGGCACTCTAGCGCGGGGGATAGCGAGGTTACGGGCCTGGGTCAAATTATGAGTTTGATGTGTATTTTTTTTCTCGGGGGATTGGTGGAGATAATTTGTAATGAGGCCTTTGTTGATTGAACAGAGTTGGATGACGGGGCTTATAACCCATTGTGGACGATGCGAGGGTTCACGCAGACGTTCCACTTCTGGAAGGAGACCAGGAGGGCACAATCAGTTCCTTTGAATGCATTTTTGACGTACATCACTTTGCCCTGGTGGAGTATAGCCAAAGGTGGGTTGAAATACAACTTTTTAGATAATTCTTGTTCATGTTGATGGATTTAGCACCAATGATCATGTCGATTTAAAAAAATACGATGCTAAATATAATGGAAAATTATTCTCCAAAATAATTCTTTTCTCCAAGATTTTTTATATATTTTATCTCTTCTTAGACATATTGGACCACCGAGAGGATCCCATTTTGACATTCTAATGATCGGCCATTACCACTGGATTTGAATTGTTCTAACTGGCGAAAGTACTGACGGCCCACAACAGGTCAAAAACGTTGACTAATGAACTTCTGTCTTCTGCTCGTTGTGATCGACCGACCGAGGAAGACGTCAACTTGTACAAAGTACTATTCAACGCAATTGTCATTCCATTATTTCATGTAAAAAGTCGGTCAATATACGTGATTTCGTTTGTACGCAAGATTATTATCTACACCCTACCACATCCACATCCGTCGAACATCAATTAAAAAGTCTTGCTGAGGAAAATGTCACTTCAGTTAGACTTCAGTTGTGTCCTCGAATGTGATTAGTAAAGATGAAAAGTGTCACTTTTGTTGCAATCAGTTTCCTCAGTATTTTCGGATCCAGCGGTGTCCGGGGTCAAGATTATTTCGAGTTCATGAGAAATGACGCAGCCAGGGGACACAGTCGTAAGTAAATTGTCGGTGTAATCTGTGAAGAAATGGGGAGACGTAACGATCGCTGGTCAATACAGGTCAGAGATCACCGCCGGCTGCTGCGAGAAGAAATAATGTGACTCTTAGTCGTCCGTCTAAATTAGCAGTATTCGGTAATGCAGCCTATACTGATGATGATTTTTATGGGGCTAATATTGGCAAGAGTCCACAAGTAGTTGGTGAGTTTGGGGCAGGATGAGACGAGGGGGGAAAAGTTATTCTTAAACGATTCATATGTGTAATTAAAAAATGATGATAGAGTAGATCATTCGCTACAAACGAAGCATCTCAAGAATTTCTATAAAAAAAAAATTTCAGAGGGATGAATTAAACTAGAAACTCAACCTCTATCTATTTTTTTTTTCTATAAATGTGAAATTGTGTTAATAAGGCGGGGAGAAACTAATTTGATAAATTATGTACGAATTTAGGTTTTAACATTCCTCAGTCTTCCACTAAAGTTTTTATCGTATTTAAATAAGGATTCTAATTCCAATTTAAGACTGCAAGGGACGAACTCAGGAGATCTATGCGATGGGATTCAAGGCCATGTGCAATCCAAAGCTCACTCTGGTGAAATTAAATCCTGATTCCGGCTATGAATACAGCCCAAGTATTGTCCTTCTGAAGCGATGCAAAGGCCCTTGCGGTCATCCCACCCAGTCTTGCATGGCCATAGAATCAACGTTTAACACAATATATGTTAAGCGAAAGGAGAAGGTCAATGGTTTACATATGAAAGCTTCGCAGTGCCTGCAGATTGAGGTTGAAGAGCACACGAAATGCAAGTGAGTCAACAGAAAAAAAAATGTAATAACCCCAATGCCTGATGGCAGTGGCCGCGCGATTAGAGTGCTGGACTCGTGTGCCAATGATCCGGGTTCAAACCCGGCGACAGCAGTCCAAATTTGTAGCGTCCTAATCTCATAGTGTGACTGCTGAGCGCTAGTCTCGTCAAAGAGACAACTGCACCTGAGCAGGGTTTTCCTGCGTACAGGGGGTGCTGGGTGCTATGGAAACACGAAAGTATATCCTTTCATGTTTCTATGATTTGAAAAAAGAGAAAATAAGCCCAATATTGCCATTCAGGGGCTGAAAATTAATTAACCTATTGGTAATTGCGTAGAGCTTTCGTCAGCAGAATACTCGACGATTGCCAATCTGGAACAATCGATTTTACAATTAGTAATCGAAATCAAAAAATGTTTTTCTCTGAGAAATTTATGATTAAGATTCTACGATTTGCTCGTTCAATTGCGCCATAAAACTGTTACGCACTACCAAAAATAATTTTATATATTGTAAATGTGATGCAGCAGTTGCAATAATTCAGAGTAAAGTCAATTTCCTCGAGTGCACGAGGAAAACATTTTCATCCCTTCTGATAACAAAAAATTAAGTCGCCACCGCTATAGAGGATGCGGTGCAACTTATCTTTCTTTTTTAACCCACTCCGATTTCCCTCGAAGGTGCGGATGCGATTTGATGGCCAGCGATTGCAACAAGAGGCAGGCGTACAGTCCGGAAGCCTGCGAGTGCAAGTGTGCAAATTTGCGTGAAAAAGCGACATGCGATAAGGAGGAAAATATGGACTGGGATCCGCAGACCTGTCGCTGTATCTGTAAGATGGAGGAGGAGATCTGCAATACTGGACTGCATTGGGTTCCCTCGATATGCAAGTGTGTATTTTTTTGGGTGTCCCAAATTTTTGAAACTTCTATTACACATCTTCTTTGATTTCTTTCAGATGTGCTCAAGTTATGGACAACTACATTGCGTCTCTCCACTGATTATTTTTTAGCAGCAGGACAAATAGAGGAGCTGGTAAAGGGCAATATAAATTGTCTCCAAAAATAAGAAGGTGCAGATGAATTAGAATATAATTCTTCTCCTCTCACAATGAAAAAGTAAAAAAAAAATATGCATTTGGTAATTAAAAAAACTCACCGACGCGCCGTGTAAAATATAGCAATAAATACAATCCAGGAGAATCGAAACGTAGACAAATTAAATTACGATCTTTCTCCTCTTATTTATAGTCACCCGGTAAAAATAATTATGCATTTTGTTAATAGATAGTATCTCCCTCGAAATCCGATCCTCCAACTTTCCCCGGGTAATCCCCAAAATTATGCCACGTATGATTCCACAGCGCTGGATTTCCGCGTGGATCGACCTTCCGATTTCTCGGTGGTACAGCCGTTGAATTCCAATGAATCAACTCCCGCATCAGTCTCTCCAGCATTTCTGGATTTCTATGTTCAACATAAATTCTTGGTCACGGGAAAAAAAGGAAAAAAAAAGTCATGAAATTCACCGAGGAATCCTCATAAATATCACTTACATCTTGGCAAGGTTGTTGTATTCGCAGGGATCACGATGAATATCAAAGAGACAAGGGGCCTTCAGAGGTCGACACTCAGGTAGACTTGGATCTGTCTCTCCACATTGAATTTTCGACTGCTCACGGAGTTTATTGATTGCATTAGGCGTTAATTGATGTCCGAGTGACTTGACCGCACGACCCGCTAAGCTATCAATGACTTCATTGATTCTGTACGGTATATTCCAAGCTGACGGCCCATACCATCTGTCATAGCTCGCATAGTCAGAGCCTAGAAATTGTTCTTAATAAATACCTCATGCGTTTTGCTGTTTTTCATCCATTAAAAAAAATGGAGAGATAGGAAAATGAAAGGTTTCATCATCAAAATGTATCCGTCAATCCTCTCGCCAATTATGGAAGACTAAATTATTATTAAATATGACGGATTCTGTGGATGAACTGAGATGAGAGGTAATTTTAGGATGGGAATGAACGCCTCGTGAGGCGATGAGGAAAAAATGATGTACCGTTAATTAGCTTCCAGTTGTCCACGGTTATTGCTCCATACTTGGCCAAAACATCGATGTTGTGGAGAATAACACGGGAAGGCGGTGACTCATTGGTATTCATAGACCGCCACATGTCTAGGCCGTCTAGAGATGGTGGGAACGATGATTTATTGGCTCCAGCCAGGGTTAGGAGGGTTGGAAGCCAATCAACAATGTGCATTTTTTCGGTGAATATTCTACCGGGATTGGAGAGCTTCGGAGTCCATATGAATGCCGATGATCGAACTCCTCCTGTGTTTTTTTTGGGTTATCAGTTATTGAGTGTTTTACGCATTTCACTGGGGAGAGACTGACGATGTGAATGTAGTCTGAATTGATGAATGAATTTTTTAGTTGAATAAAGATAATGTTAAAACTATGTTAATGAGGGATTGTTCAAAATTATTAGAATTTTTTTTCTACTAAAATATTCAAACAATAAATCAATCACTGATAGCGAATTGTTAAAAGAAATAGCGAAATACATTTGCGGTAATTAGTTAATTGAATTTAATTGGGTTTTAAAAAATGTTGTCTGAGATATTCAATGAATTCTAGAAACATTTCTCCTCACCTTCCCAGGGAGTGGCTTTCACCCCCCTGAGTGGAAAGTTCGAGGCAGCATTTCCATTGAATCCAGCCGCGGGCCCTCCATTGTCCGACGAAAATACAATAACACTGTCCTCCAACATCTTCCTCTTGTCCAGCGCATCCACGACAGCTCCAACTGAGTCATCAAGTTTGCTCAACATAGCCGCGAATTTTCGGCGTTTGTAATTCACCAGGTCTGGAAATTTTTCCACAGCTTCGTCGGGGACTGGCAGCAGATCGTAGGGATTCGACGAGTGCGTTGCGCCGTGCGCGAGGTACAAGAACAACGGCTCCGTGATGTTGTGCTTCTGGATGACTTCCACCGCTTCACGGGAGAATACGTCAGTGGAATATTTTCCGTGGAGATCCCAAGCTGTTTCGAGACCTCGTCGTATGTCCACTCCCCAGTACGGCTGAATTGTGCGGGAATAAAATTTAAAGAGTTTATAAAAATGATACCAATATCTGGATATAGACTGAAGTTTTTCTGAGGACAACGAACTTTTAGACTGAAGAGAAATTAAATAATATAATTCTTGTGACAAATAGGGGAAACTTCAACTCTAGGCACGTTATATTTCCTGCAAATCAAATGTATCTCAAGAAGAGATGAGTGGTATTCAGTTCACAATGATATCTATTTGAAAATTATCAATCACATCATGGTTGGCTTGAATAAAATTTTCTTAATAATAACTTTCTATCGAGAAGCTAAAACAAATTTTGTCTGTCAGTGTATGGAATTTGCACTGAGAAAAAAAATATAATTCTGCCCATCAAATATTCTTTAATGAACCACACAAATTTACTTACAAAATCTAGATTTCAATTCATGTGTGATGGATAATTTTCCTCAGTATGAAATTGCTCGATTTTTTTTTCTTAATTCACAGATCAACGTTGGAAACAAAAGCTATGTTATATGTCTAGTTTTGTCTTCATACATAGAGAAAAGAAAAATCTATAACCAAATAAATGAAATTACCACAAAAAAATGGGTGTAAAGGTTCACCTTTGAAATGTACAAATTTTCTTGTGACAAGTAAATATTTTTAGAGTAAGTATATTTACTTGGCTGTAGATTGTTTTTTCTCAACGTAATGAAGAAATTGAGAGGAACTAATGGATAAAAAATAAATCAATATAATGAGAAAATTAATTGAATTTGAAATAATAACCAATTCTTCGGCTGTATGATCGAAGTAATTGTGATGCCCCGTCCAGAAGCCGATGTGGCTCTCAAATCCTCTGTACAACGGCGTGTACTTCCTCTTGTAATGGCCGAGATGCCACTTGCCGATAATATGCCGACGATAACCCAAATCGCGGAGATACTCAGGAAGTAGCTTCTCGTCGGGCGATAATCCCCACGGTTCTGCACCCTTCACGACCTTCGATTAGAGGCGAAACAGTATAACAGTAATTGCTCTAATTAGTAGAACATCTGGCTGATTGCAGTTGATACTTACTCCATGCTGCATGCCAGTGTGTATTGCGTATTTTCCAGTCATCAGAGCACTTCTGCTCGGTGTACATAGCGGAGTTACGTAGTGACGATTGAGGATTAATCCGGTGTAAGCTAGAGCGTCGAGATTTGGAGTTCGGATATCACCGGCTCCATGAAAGCCTACGTCATTCCAACCCTGAAAATAAAATTATTCCATTTTTTTCCTCAGCTAATTTGCAAACAAGAGAAACAATATAACTTCAATTATCAAATATTTTTTAGGCTATCAGATCATGAAAAAAAATTGAAATTGCTAAAATCCTTATCATGGAGATTGTTATATCAAAGAAAGGGTTTTATGTGGCCTTCCGCATTCTCGTGCCATCCCGGGAAATCATCGGATGGGTTTTGGAATGGATCGGATGGGATTAGGGATTATTCTCAATGTAAAATGTACAAAACATTTTTGCTGAAAACTGCATAGTCGAGAGTCGGACTCCTCCACGACAAAAAAAATTACGCAAATTTACAAAGTCCGTTTTTCGTTTTTATCTAACGAATATTCGCCTGGTTGTATTTTTCTTCTTCAGTGTAGTTCAATGTCCTATTGACTCTGACTCGCATTCTTGTCGGTACTGGAGCGTAAAGAATCGCCAAAAACGAAACAATCAACTCCTGGTTGCTCAGAATATTGTAAAATGAAATTCTTGTGACTTTTGAGTGGCGAGAGAAATACCAAATTTCCTCAGAAATTGAATGTCGTTACATTTCGAACGCTGGAATGACTTGAGAAAGCTTGAAAAATCTACTCGTCACGAATTAATTAACTAATTATTGTTCTCGCTCAGGCTTAAACCGGCCCAGAAAATGATTTTTTGAGCTGCTATAACTGCAAGAATTTCTAATTTTCATTAGACTTCAGCTGGAAAAATTATTTTTTTCAGTCATTATGAAGTTGTTCTTTCACTCTTACCAAGTCATCAGCGAGAATGTAGATAATGTGCGGTGATTTCGCACAGACTGAATTCACTAAGTACAATAAAATAATACCACGAAGCATGACAATATTGAAAAATGCACGTCGGCCACTGCGAGATAAACCGACAACTCGGTTAGCTCGGTTAACTGACTGATGGATCGCTTCACTACAGTTGATATGTCCCCACTCCAGAATGTTATTAACTCATTATCTTCAATGACAGAGTTGCAAGCGAAGAATTGAGATGGGGCACCAAAATGCAATGTTCAAAAATTTGATTTAATCAGATCAAGATATTAATTAATTCCACAATTGATAATGAGTCGGTTTTAATTATTTGTTGCGTATATATCAGCCATTATCATTTTTAAATTTCATCCGATTTTTAATGGCTGTAAACATTTCTAAAATCTTCTCCAACGGAGTTCTACTCTGAGTTTTTCCAGAAAATGATATTCCATAAAAAAATTGAATCTCCAAAAAGTGAAATGGATCCAGTAATTATTTATATTAAGGGACTATCGAGAGAATATGTTCTTTTAATTTTCACTGCCAAAGTTTATTACACAAAGTAATGGACAACTTGATCTTGACTAGACCTAAAAATTACAGCATTGAAAATTCAAATGAATTGACTGCATAATTTACAAACAAATTCTGACAACATTTGCACGGAAATTATGTTATTTAAAGGGAGAACTTTCCTCACTGTCTGGTATTAAATTGGTTCAACACGGCAGGAGACGAGGAGAAATCATACGAATTACATACACAACAGAAGGAAAGACACTCTTGAAACTTTGTTTTCATGCTTCATTTCATCTGTAGTGAGGCAGCGAATACAAAATCTCCCCGACAAATGTTTTTTGCTCCATTACCGCACAATGTTACGAGCAATAATGTGAGACAGTTAGACGATGGCTGAGAGTGCCAGACCACACACAAGGATGAAGCCACTGTCGGTATGCATCACCGATCCGAGTATCCGCAGGCATTGTCAGGTCATCTCAAGTATTTTTCACCAATTTTTCACCAATCATCGGTATTTCGAAATTCAGCGTCAATTCAAACTGGCATTTGCACAATATCACCGCTAAAATCGTAAGACTCTCAAATCCCCACAGATTTTTCCGATGAATGAGATAGAGTAATAGGTATAATAAACTGCCATAAGGCGCCAATTTCACAATCTCAACATGAAAAATAATCCAAAATAAATTATTGAAACGCGAGAAATGCGCAATTACGTATTTTGTGTAGACCTTTTCCAGAACTTTGAACGTTTAATTGCTATCATTTGCGTAATCGCTCGGCACTCGCGGAATTTGCATCGACGAAATTAAATGTGAGTGCGATTTGGTCTGCAAGCAGGCGCTCATTTGGAATTTTTTTTTTCTTATATATTCTCTTTAAATTTTTTAATCGAGTGAAATTGAGTCGCGGAATTTCTCCAGTTTACAGACGATCATCGCAAGTCAAGGTAATGGCATCTTTCAGTTTATACATTGGCATACCTTGCCCGATATGATGCCAGTGGTTACCGGGCAAAATTCTCGGCATTCGTGATCATCAGTCAGTTTATAATCCACCTCAGTCCCACAATGATGACACGAACGCCTATTTTTGGGGCTTTCACGTCAAACACGGGGGATGAGTTAATTTCAATCCTGTTCGGGGGCGGGCACAGGTGTCCATCTATTTTCGAGGCTGAGAATATAATCCAACGGGAATTTATTTCATATTAAATAAACGTGAGGTGTAATTTATAGGGAATTGCCGGAGTGATCAATACGCTTTTGATCATTTTCGTTCCGCCAATTGAGTATTCAAGCGTATAATCATTTACGTGGATTTTAAATGACGATCAGTTTTCGCAGAATATTTTGGTTTCTAAGGCAGATAGCCAAATTTTTATCATTACCGTATTTAAAGGGCTAATTCTGAGCTAGCAAAAAGGTTGAAGGGCAAATTTCTGTATCTCTCTTAGATTTCGAGATATCTTTCAAAAACTCTGGGAAGAGCAGACGCAACTTGATTATTTCAGCGGTTAATGCTACAATTATATACTATACAAAATTCTGATGCTCACATTTGAAAATTAGTGGGCAAATTTTCCGTTTCAAATGCTAACTCTGGATATCTCTCAGGGGGAGTAAAATTCCCAGATTTTTTTTTAAGAGCAAAGTGAAAGCTGCTCAAAAATATTCATCGAAATTCCGCTATCTCCGTTCACTTTCCCGACATGTATAGCAAATTGAAGTCTGAGTTGAAGGTTTTACCACTTCATTACGACACGAATTAAATTGACTTTAATTGGAAATTCGACGCCAAATCCATGTCATTTGAAATGCAAATTTCCATTGAATGTTCCTGACAAACGATGGATTCCACAATAAAAGCAAATCCTTGCAATTCCTGACAAAGTTTCTAAGACAAATTAGTATGCAAGTCACTCGATTCGTGAGGCATTTCGTCATTTAAAGAATATGTTAATTATAGGAAATCGTCTTTGACATGAGGTTTCATGCTGAGGGCAGCAGTGCTGATATTCATTTCCAAATTTCAAATTCATTCGTAAATTTACTTAACCATAAATTGACGTAGAATATTCATTGTTTAAATAATATAAAATTTAAATTCTTCAATTCCCTAAAAAAATAGAATTCAGCCTCACTCCCCGGAAAAATTTAACGCTGGGAACGAAAATACATTTCTACCGATCAAATATTCTTCAAACAATCAAATACCAGCCGCACAAAATGTGGCTTTAAATTTTTATCCGAAGAACATTTAACGGGCAAAATTAGTTCTCAGTTTTTCTCGGTGTTCCAAACCCCCATTTGACCCCCAAAGATGTTCATTGCAAAATTTCCACAAAATATCTCCCAATGTACTCCCATTGATTCCCATTCCCGTAGTAAAGAGGAGGGATGAATAATGAGGCCATCGTAAAAATTCCAACCGAAGCTTTACAACGAAAAAAATCTCACACGTGTGTGGTTTCATCTTGGGGTAATTGAAAACGCGGGTTGGCTAATGCCAAAGTGTACAGCGAGCGGAACCCACCAGGAGATAGAGTCCATCCGAGGGAACGGAAGAGAAAGAATATAAAAAAAAGGTTGAATAAGAGGAAAAAAAAACTGATCGACCGCCCGCGAAGAAGAGTGGGGCTTCCCATGTAACCGTTCACATTATATATTTCCCTCTCGTCTTTTTTGAAAAATCTCCGGTACGAAGCAAATAACCAACACGAACGATTGAGACGCTTCGTCGCTTCCACTCCTTTCTATTCCCCCTCCGCTCCCGTCGGTCTCCCTCTATCAATAATGCCTGTTTATATGTTGCCCTCCCACAAATGTTGAATTATCGCTACTTCGTATTATAATTACCGTGACGAGGAAGATATACTCGCGGAACAAACGGGAATCGACGCGGCTCGTTAACGAACAAATTGAACCGTCAGAATTGCTATTTTTAACCCGGACTTTTGGTTTAAGAAGTATTAATTATATTAATTGGGGGTTTTGTCATTTTGGAGGGGTTTTTTATTGGTGGGATTACTATCCTCTCAAATTAGTGATTATTTATTGCATTGATTGTTTTCTGTTTAAGTTAAAATTAGAAATCATTTACGTAGGATTACACAATAGAGAATTGCAATTAGGGAGAAGTTAATCAATTAAATCGTTGAGAGACTATTTTTAATGCGCACTCTCGGTTTCGTATTTGATTTATGTATCAATGATGTTAATTAGGGGCTGTGTTATTTTGGTGGGGTTCCAAAAATTTTTCTCCTTTTATTAAATTTTTTTTTTTCAGTTAAATAATTCATCTGGTTTTGACAAAATTTTAAGAAATATCCGGAATGTTCACACGAATATTTGCACTTTCCCCTACACTTCAGTATCAAATTGCATCAAAATTCCGATTACCATCTGTGATTATCGATAAATCAGGGATTTTATTGATGAGAAATACTTTGAAATGGTGCCTAAATTGTTTCTCTAAAATATTATAAGAATTCACCTCTTCAAAATGTTGACAATCTCATATTTCCCACTAAAATGTTTCGTGCGTTCTACAATTTCACTGAACGATTGGACATCTATGATATTACAAAATTCAATAAGAAGTTTTAACGATCAATGATGATACTTTTATCGCTCGTGAAGGCACGTTCCCGAGATCGCCCATAAACTCCGAGTTTTATGAGATGAAGATTGGGAACATGGGTACCTCGGAGGTGATTTCAAGATGAATATGTATTCGGTTTTTAGTAGTTCATAGCTTCGAGTTATGGTTTATTGAAATCGTTCGTGGATTCCAACGCAATTCCTCATTAGTGACAGGAAGGAATAGCCTAATGACAATAATTACTCCTCATTAAAATGAGTTAATAAAAAACAGGATAATCGTCTTCTGTCGAGAGATTTAATTTCACTTCGTCTTGCAGTCTCATTCTGAATCAGTTAATCCTAAAAAATAAAATTGCCGGAATTTATAAACAATTTGTATTAGTTATTTATAAAATTTGAACAAAATCAAAATTACACTTTTATTTTCTTCCACTTCGTAGCTATTGTAAATTTGTTTTTCAGGGAATTAGGACGATACAATATAACTGACGATTAACAACCAATTTGAATCATAAAATATTCATAAAAAACATTGTCAACTACTTAAAAAAAAATAATCATTTATTTATGAAAGAAAAAGGTTCAAATGAAAGTACTAATGCCCAAATATATGCGATCGTAAAATAATTTGATATGCTTATACAGATTTTTTGCTGAAAGTAGAAGAATTTACAATTAATGGGAAATAACCGCTGGGCCTAAAATCATTCTAATTAAAATAATTCAATACAACCCGATAAATCTCTTCTTTCGAAATACTCAATCACTCGTTTCATCCCACAATCTCATTCTAAATACTTCTTTCGTCACAGAAAATCAATTTGTCTGCAGTCGAATGCGTAAAAAAAATTTCATCAATCTCTCGAATTAATCAAATAAGTGGAGTGAATCAGTACGAACTTAATTCATTAATTTTCCCCGAGAAGATTGAGATATGGAATGAAGCGAATGATACGAATCGAGGCGCGTAATTGTATCACTTGCAAAATAACTATCAACCAATTTTTTCCTCCCATTCCCTGTTATTGTTACACCACTTCGTGTTATTTCGTAACTGTGGAACAGCTTATAATAGCCCAATAAATTAGACGTGATATTTCGTAGTCTGCAGGTCAGGGTTAAGAGACGAGGGATCTTTATCTCCTGGCTTGACGGTTAGTCCATTGAGTCGACCCTTTTTTGTCATTCCGTGGATGCGATAGCGCATTGAATTTCACTGATTACAAGTGAATAATCTCAACTAATCTCGGGATTACTATTTCCGTGACTTGTATGTCCATTTGTAAAATTCTTCAGAGTGGTCGATTACAATTTTGAAAAGGAAAACATTTGTCAATACGTTCAAAATATTTCTAGAAATCACTTCTCAGTTCAACAATATTTCTTATGAAATATTAACGAAGAAATCAATCACAAAAATTTTACTCTCTACGAATCATTTGAATTCATTTATTCAAAAATAAGTATCAACGTCTTCATTTAATTTCTGCAAATTCATCATGACAATAAGAAACAATAACAGACATCCAATGCTCCTTCACTACAGAAAAGAAAAACGAGCAGCACGCCGAATGCCATCTGATAGATTACATATGATTGCTAATTTCTACATTTTTTCCCCATTTTCATTTTTATCAATGTTCTTGGTACTGGCGTCCATCCGGCTCCGAACTATTCCTTCCTTGTAAATTCCCTCAGAACAATTAGCCTCAATAAGAAAAAATGAATAATTACAGTCAATAAATATGAGAATCGGTTGTGGTCAAAAAAAATTCCCAAATTGACAATTTTATTCAAATAAATTGTCAAAAGATTGCTCCGAGTTCTACTCATTTTGTAGTTCACAATAGTTCACAAAACTGAATTCCGCCGGAAAAATAGGAAAAAGAGAATAAGTTTTTAATGAAAATATGAAAATTAACAAATAGAAAAAATCACGATGTTAATGCTTCCATTCGGAAGCAACAAAAAACAACTGATTGACGGATGAATGTGAACTCCCTACCGGATGAGTGGAGTAGTCACTTCTGCTGGAGAGTGCGGACCGAGTTCATGGTGTAATGAGGCTATTTTCACGCATTTAACAATTATGCATAGAGGGGAAGGGAGTACTCGAGTACTCCTGAGAAAAGAATGCTGCACAGTCACACGTTGAGGGAGTTTTAATTAATTAAATTGAGTTTATTAAAACATGCATGAGTCATCCTCTCGCCCCACTCTACCCACTGGTAATCCCGATAATTTCGAATCAAATTATTTCCGAGAAAATGGGAAGAAAAATCATTGAGTGAGCAATTATTTCATCGAATATTGATTATCCGAGAGTTTCCACTTAAATAGTATTTACCTTAATAATTATTAATCAAGTAAAATAAATAAAAAATACTTTATCATTCAGTGAATATATGCAACCCAATTTTTAATTATTCTTCTAGTCTGTAATTTATCCAGTTAAATTGTCAATTGCTCAATTACTGCCCAATTCAAGAATCGGAATTAGTAAATTTTTTTTCTATCAAAATATTTAATTATCACTAACTTCAATGACTTTTAACTAGTGATTGGACTCGTAATATCACAAAACAGTGAATTGTCCTGAGAAGTAATAATAATAATCATCCTCACAATTATATCAGTAATTTATTGTTTACTGAAGACCTGATAGAAAGGTGGGGATAAGTGGGACAAATTGTGGTGTAAAATGCATAAATATTAAATAACTAAATTTAACGGGAGCTGTTTTGTAACGACCGCAACATAAATAGGGCTCAATGAGATTTGTCTACTAAGGAGATTTTTCAATCCAATTGAATGAGAACACTCCTATTCGGGTTTTGAATAGCTCGAATAGGCTGGGAGGCTTTGGTTTTTAGTGCCCGCAAGGTTTCTCGACTCCTGTGGGGGCTATGGGGAGCGATGAAATGTGGGATCGTAGTACGTGCTGTGGTTCAAACTAGCGCGGATTTATCGTACCATACGGAACCACTGGAGAAGCACGCGCATGTACAAAAATACAGTGTTTTGATAATAAAAAGGTAGGACAAATGTTTCGTGAACAAATGTTTGACACATTTACACTGTTAACGTGCACTGTTAGAAAAAAATGAATTTTCGGGGACAGTTGACTGTGGATTTTCCAAGATTAATGGAATTAATCTACTTTAAGATGCAAAATCATTAAATTTGGAAGTTTAAAGATGGAGAAATAAATTTTACCGACTTTTATTATTTTTTTTAAATTTTCAATTATAAGATGTCCTGAAATTTCTGCGTACATTATTTGTCGGAAATAGGTAATCATATTTATTATGACTTTTCTGACGTTGAAGCTCTAAATGAATAATTTAACTAGATAATTGATAATTTTATGGTTTCAATATTTTAGTAATGAATTACTTATCAAAGTTATGTTCCTGAATGGAAAACATTTTGAAGCTTTTTTTTCACTGAACCTCCGACAATTAATTTTAAAAGGCACAAATTTTTGGTTTAAATAGTTCGTAACTGAATTTTACTTTTAGCTTGACGAGAATGTACACAATTTTCGAGACGATTTCACACATACAATATTCTAACTTCCTGTCGGTCAATCCGTGTCGTCACATGGCAACAAAACGAGATAAGAGATACCCGTAGGAAGAAATAAATTGTCTGATAGCCTCACCCGCTGTACACACGCCCGCAAGCGACGAAAACTCAAACAAGATCATTTCTCTTTCGTACACATGTGTTCTGAAATCAGTCGTTCCCATAATTTGTCATCTTCTAAGAGAGAAAAAAAACACCTTTAAATATCAGAGACACGTCCGTAATTCTCAGGGAATGTTTGAGTAACGTGAGACAATGTCCAAAGTCCCTACAAATTAGGGATTAATTTCCAAAAATTAGAGATCATCCGCTGGCCATCAAATTTATTCCGTTCCTCGTTCCCTAAAAAAAAAATTGTACAATATTTTGTGAAATTTATGTGCCCCATTTGATCATCGAAAAATTTGTTTATATCACCGGACCAATTAATTTAAAGACCTTTGACTTCTTGAAGACTTCCAAAAATCGCAACTCAACATTTACATTTTCTGATAATAAAATAAATTGATTCCGTACGTACATAAATTCCTCCTGCATACATCCACCAGAACCCCGGCATTATCCATTGTAAATACGTAATTATGTAATTCCATGTGTGAAATACATCTGACTAGTATCCTCAGTGAAAAACCGCTGGGGGAAAAACAGTGAGAGACTATCGGATAAAAATAAATACCAATAAATCTTGAGTCAGATGGTTTACCAATGAGCAACTGAACGTCGAATCCCGTCAATCAATTGCAATTACGCAACAAGGTCGAGTGAAGTAATTCTACCGTAAATCCAAAGCACTCGGATTCAAAGAAAATAATAGGGTTTCGGGGAAGTCTCCCGGCCGGGGGAAGGAGGAAAGCACACAATTTGAGGAAGAGGGAATTAGTTTGATGATCATTTGTTACACACCCTGGAAAAACAATCGTCGGGTATGACGAGTACAAGTGTGTGACACGTAGAGAAGGGGAGAGAGAGAGAGAGAGAGAGTGAGAGGAAGAGGTGAGGGAGATGGTAGGCAGGGCACTGTAGCGGGAAGCGATAAGGGAATGGGGCAAACTCGATGGGGACATTCAACATTGCCCAGCGCTTTACTCGGAACTTACCTGGAAGTTGAGAATTAAACGATTCCAGGTTGGTAGTACACAAAGGGGACGTATACGTGTGCACTGGATGTCGTGAGGACGGCGGAGGATATACGATGGGCTTAGTCATCGTACCGGGTAATATGTAACAAGCTAATTTGATGCGTTATGATGCTTGAATTAAGTGCATTATTGGGGAATGTATAAATTCGCACGTGGCGAATTGAAGAGATCCTGGATAATTCGAGCATTTTTGGTCATTGAACCTAGAACTTTTTTGTTTTTATTTTTTTTTTTTGGACATTTGGACATTTTGGATTTTTTTGATGAAGCCAATTATGCCGGGGATGAATGAATTGACGTTTTCGTTGAGGTCACGATATTCCAATAATAGATTTTTATCTCGCAAGTTCTTCGGGGTGTTATGTGATAAAATCTGGTAATTATGAACATTACGATTCTCTAACCCTCATTTTGTTGATTATATCTTTATTTAGTGCTTTGCGAAGTGTTTGGTGTAAATTAATTAATTAATTAATTAATTAATAACAGAATTTAGCAAGACCTGATTTTAAAAACGAATTTGAATAATATAATTTTTATCTTGAAAAACACTTGAGTGTTGAAAATTGAATTTTTCGCTCTCAAGTCTGCAGATCTCTTTTAATTTGTATTTTTCATCTTGTGAATTATGAATTTATTTTATCTGGAATACTCTCAGCTTTTCACTCGATACTCTCGTCACCGAACCTCGCTAGCCGTCAATTCTCGACGTCAGACGGACAACGAGAGGTCCTTGAACGAAATGTTAATTTCGCGTGTGAACAATATACGCTCATTTCTGGGTGTTTGAAGTACACGCTCGTGAATCATCCTGTGGGAGTCACCGCGCCTTCCTGCGCGGTATATTCCAATGAAGTTCTACCCCGTACACGTTCATGAGTTCCAGGAAAACAACTCCATCAAGGTAATACGCCGTCATCCACCTGCTAGAATTTCTCCTTATGCGTCGCGCGGTTCTATTTTACCCGACATTTCTCCGTCCTCAGGTGGATAAAGTTCCGCAGAATTTTGCGCGTGAGGCCGAAGAAAATCATTGGAATTTCTGGAGATCCGATTTTAAAGAGCTTTTTAAATCATTTTATCCGGATTAATGCAATATTTGCGATGACTCTCAAATAATTGAGGAAATACGAATGCGAAAATGAGTTAATGGGGATAAGGAAGTGGAAATTAAATGAGAGTTTTTCCCATTCGATCTGCGTCAGTATTGCATGACACCAGGTGAGAACGTCATGAACATCTATACAGTATATTATGAAATCAACGAAATCAATGTCTCGGAAAATCATCTCGTCGTCAGGAATTTCCCCTTGGGATGTCTGGAAAATGATTTTTCAAATTTAAAACGAGAACTCTTAAATGCAGATGGAATTTCCAGCTATTTTTTTACTAAAATACGTAGTCATTGTGATAAATTCATGGAATGCGATATTCAATTGTAAATGACGGCTGTGAGAATTCAATTTTCCCCTGGATCATCCATTCTATAAACGATTAAATTTTAAATTGAATGGAAATTGGCCCGAAAATTTTGCCTTTCACTTTCAAAATTTCTTGCAACGCCACTGAAGTCAAAACTTGCCAAAAATTTTCCAAAAATATTCTAAATATTTTTGTCCTAAAACATCTACACTCCCTCCCCTTTTCACGATTCCTTAAAGAGTGCGAATTGGTACTTCTCATTTCTCACAATTTTCTCTGTGAAGACGCGAAAAAACGACTAAACTACATTTTACCACCTCAATTCCCTCCCGAACGATTTCCCCGAACTGCAACCGAGGGTAAAATTATATTCACCGTAATAAGATACCCAGGATTATTGTCAATTGAGGTCCAGCATCACTGCACCGCCTGCGGCTCGTTAACGGCGCTTCCATGAACACATCCAGTGGTGTAAAAACGCGAAAGATAACACTCGCGGATTGATGACTAAAGCCGCTTTTGTAAAGTTGGTCACGTCAGAGTGAGACGTCCAGGAGCGACACATTACCTGGCTTGTCGTAATCACTGAAACCTCGAAAATCTGTGGAAATTCCCGCGACCCTCGAAAAAAAAACCCCAAATGCATTCCAATCTCAATGTGAGTATTACATCCGCGAATAACTATTGCGTCGGCAACTTTTCTCTGAAGCACTTTGGTCGATAGTGTCCCGGAAAGAGTATGAAATCATCGCTCTAACCCTGTGGCCTCGCATAACCCCATTCTACCTGGATTATCGATCCCCACCTCTGGCCCACGGTTTCTCTCCCCGAGAGTCGCTCTTTTATTTATTAATTTTCACCTCGATTCTGTTAATTCCCCAGAAACTCTCGGAACTCGTCACACCCCAAATCCCGAGAATCCCCAAATTAATAAAGAAGCGAGTTAGTCGGAATGAGGAGTAACAAACGGTATGACACACGGGAATATTTTAACGGATTTACAAGAAATTTGTGGGTAATTGTTATCCTGATGAATCAATTCGAGATTGTAATGACAATATCCATCACTTGGTCTTCAATTAAAATATCTATTTTTACTGATAAGTAAAACCAAAATTTTTTGTTCCTTCGCATTCTGATGACTCCATTCTGAATTATAAAATATTCATTATTAATAGGCACACGGAAAAACGTCCAGGAAAAGTTATCGCAATATTCGAGTAACAGTGGAATCCATTTCCCTTCGGGGTATTCGCGACTCTTTATCGCAAGATTAAGAAGACAAATTATTTATCCGTAATTACGTAATTTATCCTGAAGTGAAATTTCATTTTTCCAAACCAATTATTTTCACTATTCTAACACTATTTAATTATATTCATTGTTTCACTATGAGAATTTGTCAAGATTATCTGGATGATTATTTATTTAGCATTTTGCCAAATGCACAGACAACTAGAGCAAAATGCAATGTAAAATAACAATCGAAAGACAGAGGAGAATATTTTAACAATTATACGGTGAATTCCCGTTTAATTTTTATATCCTGATGACTCAATCCTGACTTATAATAAAATATCCATCATTATTGAACAGGATGCTGTCATCATCGAGACCCCCCAACAATCACGAGAAAAATTCAAATTGAGTTTCTTCTATTATAAAGACATTACGACTGTAAAAAAAAACGAAAGTTTTGAGTGGAACGATGGAGGTAATGATTCAGGTATTTGAAAGAAGTAATCATCGATTTCATTGGGCTGAGGGGAGTGATTCAATTCATCGGCAGTAAGTGGGTCACTAACTCCTGTCAAGGTCCTGACAGGTTCGTCGCGAGGGCTCATGGGGCCACCCCCTGACCATCATCCCCTCCACTTGCTCCGCATTCCGATGACTGTTCATGGTTGAAACCAGATAACCCGAAGGTTGAAGGTAAAAACCACTTTTTAGGTTTTTCTCGTGGTAATCATTTAATCAATTATTGAAGCCATCTGATGACTTATGATTTTCGCAATTTGAGTGTTTATTTTTCCCCGTCAGTTAATCATTTATTCAATCACTGATGCAATACGATAATTAATGATTCTCAAAGAATTCTAACATTTAAACTTTTTTTTCGGTGCAACTGGTCTCTGTATTCGCAAAAAAAAAATTATTCTGAAAATGTGAATTAAAAAAAATTTGAATATTTCAATATTTTTAATTGAAACCTTTGAAGGCCTCAATGAAATATTAATTTTCTTCATTATTCGCCATTTCAATTTACAATTATTTATTCGTTTGAATCATTCAATTTTGAATTATTAGAAACTATTTTCCAAATCGACCGGAAAAATCTCAAAATCTCACTGACCATTCTGTCCCTCCCGAAAAATCCCTAGAATCCACCCGACGCCCGGCAATTTAAACCCCTCACGAGGGTGGCAACGGATGCTGCAGTGGACCGAATCGGCCAGTCCCCTCCCAAAGCAAACCAAAAAAAAAGCCCCAGTTGTGACTGGCAACCGAAAGAGAGAGTGAAAGAGAGTACTTCTCAACGAAACTAAAAAAACCCATCGGGGGAAATAAAGCGGTAGAGAGGGCAGAAAGCGGAGGCTCTCTGTGTTGCCTCTGCCTCGTACCTCCGCACTGTTGGTGCTCGGTGGCGGGAGCAACGACGTATTATATAGACGGCTGGGCATACATGCCCGCAAACAGTCGACACGCGGCAGTCGCGTTGAAGACACTAGAAAAAAAAAACAAAGTCCCAAGTCAACTCAAAGTTACACCAGAAAAATCCCTCGAAATCCCTCCTCGTCGAAAAATTTCAACAAGCGGAGTTTTGCACTCACAATCAGATTACAAATTCGTTTTTAACCATTTTCAAAGTTTCCGCTAGTGATGCCGCACTTCCGCGTGCTCAAACGGACCGCTTGTCAGCGTGCGCGCGCGCATTGCCCGGCTTTTTTCAAATGCAAGTGATTCGGCGGATTTTTTTGACCTCCCTCCCCTCAGATCAGGAGATCTCTGCACAGAATTCTGCGAGAGTTTAACGAGCGAGTGTCGAAAAAGCCGTATAAACCGACACGTACACCATGAAGATAGTAGCTGTGACGCGGACGAGTGATCACACGAGCTACTGTAACAAATTCTTCTGCCTCGTGAGGCCGTTTCTCCATTGTCGCAGTGAAAATTGTTTAATTCTCTATAAAATGAGTTTTCACGTTTGAGAGTTACGTAGAGACGGCAAAAAGTGATTTTACGAGGATTGTTTGAGTTGTAAGGAGCAGGAGAAATATAGCCCCTTCCCTCTGGGCTTCACCGAGTAGAGAGACAGAGGGATGTTTTTTATTGTTGTGAGAACTTGTGAATTTATCGCTGGGGAATTGGGCTGATTGTGCTGGCGAATTGGAGGCTTATGTGTGCTCTGTTCTCTTGGCTATGGGCGAGGATTCAATAATTTTACCAATTGATCGCGTTATCAGTGAAGACGTCGACGGAGGACAACTCAAAGTTGACAAACGTGGGTGCAAATTTATTAAGTTTGGAAAGCGGAGAGTTTCGTGTGCCGGATCCGTCACTTCGAGGAGAGGTTTTTTTCGGGTTTTCGAGCGCCACATCGGCAAGTTTGGGATTTTTGTGGGGTGTGTGTTGATGCTTGGCGGGTGCTATCTGACTCTTCGGGGGGACTTGGGGCCACTGTGGCCACTGAGGATGCAGGATCTTCGGGGATCGAGTCTGCGTTTGGGGGAAGAGAGAGGAACACTTGGGGTGGACGAGATGGAGACCATACGGAGGAGCATCGTGGAGGGTCTCGGGATGCAGAGGATACCCGATCCTTCAAAGGTATTTCTCACGCCCGTTAGTAGGCTTTATCTTGAATCCTGCCGTGGGGAGGGAAAATCAGGAATTCATTGAATTAACTATCGACATTTCAGGGACTTCCAATAGTTTAATTTTTCTCTCTGGAATTCATTTTTAATGTCCACTGAATGACTACAAGTTTTTAAATTTTTTATTTTCGAGTTGGATAGGACTTGTATGGAACCTCGGATATTCAATAAAAAATATAATTTGCAAAGGATACACGCCTCTCAAATGAAAAGTCACTGTAATTATGAGAATTGACTTCACGACTTCATTAAAAATTTTATACCCCTTGAAAAATTAACAACACTTCATCTTCTTAAAAAGCACTTTTTAAAGCGCAAGTCCCCGCCCGATGATGTATTATTCGTTTCATTAAACATCCCCATAAAATTTCTAATTTAAACTTCAATTCTTCTCAATTCCATCTCCGAGAATCCCATTAAAATAAATGAGTAACAAACGCATTTCAAATAAACATAAATAATCTCCGTACATTCATTAACCACTGATAAATCAATTCACCCCAGACAAGGAGTCTCCACCCATGGGCAACAGGTGTCGGTTTTTAGTGGTCCAAGCGCCTCCCAAATCTCTCCCTCGCATCATCTCTTAATCTTCCTCTGTCGCTACACCCAATGTTTCTTGCGTTAAGAAATGTTGGGTTACAGGAGATAGATAAATAAATTGACTCGGGGGATAACGAAGGGCCGAGTGAGGGAGAAAACTGTCGGAGGGAACGGAACGCGGAGAATGTCGTCGGGAAATTCCAGACGATCTTCGGGGCGAGGGGGACACTTCGGTTACATGCGTGTGTGAATTGCCTCGGGGAGACCTCCAGCATCGGGCAATTCGATACCTCCGGCCTCGGAAATCCATGAATCTGGCGAGTCAGATATGAGACGAATGTGTGTCCTATTTTTTTAGTTCCGGGAATTTATTTGCCACGGGAATTTCATAGGAGTAACACCTGAAATTAATTTCAAGGGGAACTGCTGGCGATATTTATCAGTCGCGAAGTGGCGAAATGAAATTGTTCGTAAATTCATTCGAGGAACTCTTACTGAAAATTTCAACAGAACAAATTTTAGCATCAGACGACGTTCTCCGGAATTCTCGGATAAAATAGTGTCCATTGAACATTTTTTTTATTAAAATTCAGCAGATTTTGTCTATTGAAATTCATTCCAAATAGGTCAACAAATGTTGAAGACTGAATTTTGAATTTGTTTTATTATTCTAGAGTCATAAATTGCAGAGATGAATCGACAATTCAACAAAAATCCGACATAATTGTCTAGCGAATTCTCTGAAATGGTTTGTTCAATTTTTTCATACACAAAATTTTTTGAAAATCTCTATTTGTGGCTCATATGAGTGCCAAATAGAAATTGTAAGGCCAAAAAAAAAAATTCTGTGTCTGCCTAGGTAATTTCTCATCACTAAAAATCACTAGGTCCAATGACTTATGATCTTCTTATTTAATTCCCTCTCGTCTAAACTCGACAAACCCATTTTCTGAAGTAATTACAAGTGACAATGGCTCTTTTTCCTCAAAGCGGTCCTCCGAAAATACAGTGATTCAAGACCCCTTGAGTGGTTAGTCAAGCACGCGACGTCTTGAGTGAGTCGTTTAAGTGAGTTTAAACAAACTCGAGTCGGAGCACGGCAGATGAAAAAAAAACGGAGACAAAAAGGGCAGACGACAGAAGGGCGTCGCGACGCGGTAAATGGACCTTCTTCAGTCCGTTGTAGCTAGCAAGAGCCCGGGGTAATGCGAAAGAGGTGGAATGACTCATAATACAGACCGACACGGGGTCTCGGGACCACCAGCGATTCACCTTTACGACTCTCCAGGGCTCATTACGGGTCGCCAATACCTCGACGCCCCGCGAGCTTTTCATTATAAATAAGACGAAATTGGGAGACTGGTGAAAGGATTTACAAATTATTGATACAGAAGTGTACAATTGAATTTTTTAAATTAGAGGCTACACATTTTAACCAAATTCTGTAATTATTTAAAATAAATCATGTGAAAATGCCAATGAATTTGCTCATTCCAATCGTTCTTTTCGTCCAATCGAAGACATTTGTTTATATTTTTTAATAAATTTATATTTTTATTCATTTCATTCAAATGGATCACTTAAGTAGGTGTAGTTACGTCATGAATTTTTAATAAATGTCATCTCCATATAAAATGAAAGATATAAATTTCATTGAATATTTAATATATTGATTGAATCATCAACGAATTTTATGTAACTTTTGTTGTTATAAAATGTTGTCATCGGCCTTAAAAAGTCAACAGATCTAATGTCAAATTGAATAATTTCCACAGGCGAATATTATATCCGGATAAACTACCTACACTCAGAAATTCAATGAGCCTTAATCATTAATCTAATAAGTTAGAAATTAATTGAGAATAAAACTGTGATTTTTAATATTTGAATAAAAAAAAAATTCGTGACTTACAAAAATGAGACTGCAGTCCATATTTTCGGAATTTCTAAGCCACAACGGGCACAATTAAAAATGTCCCTTGAATTACATAATATTTAATTAAAAAATGGATAATTACATTTTTTAATTCCAATTCGAGTTCTATTTTATCAGATTTATTAATTCGAATGAGAATACGCGTTTTTTTATTTCTTCAACATAAATTCTGTGACCCTAGTTAAAACCCGATAATATCAGTGCCACGAGTGTCCCCCAATCGCGATCACTCGAGCACATCCCGAAATATGAGGAAGGGAATCAATTAAGGGGTCTAAGTTCAATCGGTAAATCGTTTTGGGCGGCGAAATCATCTCTGGGTCAACGTCTCCGCGTCAACAACTTCTTTTTCATCATTCTTTTCCCTCACACACACGTTCGTTTCTTTTTTTAGAAGTCTCTCCTCGTTTTTTTAAACTTTTTTTTTACGAGAGTCCCTATCTCTCTCGGGGAACGATCCCACTCGACCTCTCACTCCGTCTTTACTCGTCTGTGTTTTGTTAATTAGCAACAAGTCGGGCCTTCCCTCGGCATTTTTTGTCATCCACTCCACATCTCTTTTCATCGTTCTCACTAAATGCATTTTTGTTTCGTCTCTCCCCCAACAGGCGAACGTGAGTCAGACGGAGTATGAAAGAGCCCATGTCGAATACCTGAGGAGACTGCAAATGTCGAGAGCACCTGGTGACAGAAGACGAAGGAGACTTCACACGTTTCATGCCACAGGTAACAATGCGCTTTGAATTCAATTCTAGTACTTTTTGATGGACCTTTTTATTTTATTTTCTGTTATTTTTATTTTTTTGTGTATGATGTTTGGTAACGTTGGGATTTTAATTGCCCAGGGGAGGAGTAGAACTGAACAGCTTACCTTGAACTTTTAGCGGGTGAGTTTGGGAAAATACCGCAAAGCTGTTGATTTTCTACTCAATTTTGTAATGAGTATAAGAAGGAGATCTCATATTATTCCATTAGTGATCGTAAACGATTGGCGACTGGGAATTAATTAGAATTTAATGGTGAAATCCCATCAAAGTTGATGAGTTTTTATTGGAGATTTCTGCTAAATCGAGGAGAAAATATTATTGCGGCCTCGAATTTTTTTAATAGGGAAATTAAATCCGCTAATTGTTTCAGAAACATTGATAATCAATTTTTTATGGTTGTGGGATAATGAAAATCATGGGGAATACTTCAATTGATAACTAAGTGGAATTTGATTATTTATACGATTGAGGAATTTTTTAATTGCATATTCATCTCAAATTCTTCGGAGAATCGGAAGGTCTTCCTGGTATAATTACGTAAGATTATGCCATAAATTATTTGACAACTTTTGAAGCTCCAGAATTTTTGAGGGACACTTTCGAATTATAATTCTGGAAAATTCGAAATTATAGTTTGCGTCGTATCGTATTTTATCAGATTTTTTTTACTCCGTGGGAGAGTAAATGTTACTTTGTTTCTTCGGAATTATAAAAAGACAATGAGATTTTTGACAAGTTTCACTTTTAGCCTGACCAAACGTCCTCAACGCGAGATGCAACGCGAGATAGTTCTGCACCGTCACCTTCGTCCTCGTTCGCTAGTATTGAGTCATTTCCTGGGGGATTACCGGTAATTCTTTTCATGAACAATGATGGTTCGTTTCGGATTTTCATAGAAAAGTTGACAATTTAAAACTGTCTCGTGATGCTTTGACATTGGTCGTAGCAAATTAACATTTGATTGAGAATGAAACTCACTGGAGGGGAAGATTCTGTATTATTTATCATTTCCGACAGAAAATTATAAACAGTTCACGAACTATTAATTATCAAAATTTCTGGAAGAATTAATTAATTTTCTCTACAAAAATGCAAACTCATTCTGAATTTAATTGAGTTTTCAGAAATTTTTCATCAATTCTAGAATTTTTAATTTCTGAAAAATTTAGACTTTAATTTCCGGGAATTCCAAAGTACATTTCAAGTGGAATTTTCCAGATTTTTTCCTATAAATGTTGTAAATAGGTGGTACTCCAGAGAACGTTTCTTCGAAATGATCACGAAAAATCAAATTAATGAGATAATTGTGACAAATTTCACTGTCAGTCGGTCTAAATGGCCTTAAGCGAATACATCACGAGGTAATTCTGCCCTGTCCTTCGTCCTCAGTCACTCGTATTGAGTCATTTCTCGGGGATTACCGGTGCTTTTTTTAATGAGTACTCAGGTGACGTTTGCCATGAGCTCGAGAAAAACCTGCCATTAAATTCTCATTCGATATCCGCCACTCTCAGTTACTCAATGACGTTTTCAATGGCTCAATCCACAGCGATCCCACGGTGGTCCCACGGACCAAAAATTTAAAAAAAAATCTTCACGAACACTGACTCACATTGCCTCAAAATTTAGGAATCAATTCTAGAAAGTTATAATTTTTCTGTAATTTTTAAAACTATTTTCTGGTTTTCTTGGGAGTTTTTTATGGAAAACTGATAAAAGAAAAAAATTCACCGAAATTCCAGGATTTTTGAATGGATGAATTTTATAACTCTGAACCCTAAGAGTAAAAACTTCTTGTTCATTGCGAGGACTTCGCTCCGAAAACACAACACAGAAAACATTTGATTACTTCTCTCCGTGCCGACTGACTTTCACGCTTCGTCCCAATATTTTTCGCCAACGAAGGTGGAACTTGATGTAATTACATCCTGTTTATACTCGCCGTGTAAGTCTGGAGACTGGTCATCCACCCCTGGCCCGCTTCAGGACTTTTGCGGGGGTCAAACGTCGGGGGCGCGCTTCCGGGCCACGTTGTGTCTTGTCGAGTGTAATAGTCAGCCGACAAGCAAAGTCTCACGACCTCATTTCATTGGAGCAATTTTCCGGAGCTTATCAGTCGCGGCTCGACAATCGTCAAACGTTTCTTTCGGGATTTTTTTTTCTTGAGCGATACTAGATGCTTCCACAGAGACCATTGAGCCCAATATCTTGATTGCGGTAGGAAAAATGTTGACGACAAAACGGGGAAATTTTTAAGAATTCATTAATTTACCCAAAATAATTTGAAAACCATTTTTCCAATATTGAAATATGCTCTGCAAAGGACGTCAACTCCGACTTCATTTGACACAGTCTCACAGAACTCGTCAACAAAAAATATAAACGAAAAATCAATGACTCAATTTCTAAATATTACCAATGATTTTTACTGAAAAAAAGTATCAATCAAATGATCTCAGAATCCATTACTCTAATCTCTCCCGATTCAGTGAGGATCTATCAACACAAGCATTCAAGCCAACATTTCAATTAATCCGCAAAAAAAAAATCGTGAAAAACCTTCCCATCACCGACAAATGACAAAAAGATTTATGCCAGATTTATACCAGAGTTCGTATCAAAGTAACACATTACTCAGTAGCCTCGATAAACATGTTAAGTGTCTGTGTGCCCAGGCGTTAGGATTATCAATCAAATTAGCAATTACCGTCGTACAACATGAAACGAGGAATAAAAAAAATCCCATACACTGTAGAAAAACGCTGAGACGCTTGAAGAATACTTGGAAGTCAGTTACAAGTGGAGTCTCGCAATGTGGGCCTGAAGAGATGCATACTCGAGACTTGTGTTATAATCCCCTTTTTCTCATGTGCTCCCCCGCTTCCCCCCAGTCATTTGCCAACCGCTCTCCTGTCGGTACTCGGGGGCATATTGTCCTCGCGATACGCCTGTCTCGTTACGAAATAGAAAATCCAATGGAATGTCGAACTATGAGCTTTGTAAAATACAGTTTTTTAAAAATCATTCTTTTAAAGCAATCATTCATTTAATTTTTATATCAATCCTTCGCGGAATCGCTGAAAAATATTTTGCTAATGTCAATATTTTTTAATTGTTGCAACAAATTTAATACATTTAAATAAGGAGAATGAGCGGTTATTATTATCAACTTTAAGACAAGTCGTTTGTTGAAATTCTCAAAAAATTACCACAATTTTTTTGTTCAATAGAAATTAAACAAATTTAATGATTGCAAATTTGACGATTGCCGCGAGCGAAAAAGGGAAAAGACAACGTCAGTTTAAGCTTCTATTTTTATAAATTAGAATGAAAGAAAATGACCCCTCGTTTGAGTCTCGATCACTTCATTTCGTTCGTCGCCCCTCGGCGTCCTCGTAAGACAAGATTTCACTTTAACTTCCGGCCACACAAAGTTGTCACCGACAATGGGCTTTAACCGGGACAAATGATTTTACGACATCGTTTCCTCCAGTCATAAAAAAAAATCAGAACGTAATGTCGAGTTTAAGCGGAGGTGACACTAAAATCTCGTTCATATTTTGTTTGTCTTATATTTTTGTATCTCACGAGTGAAGAATAATTTATCGAGTGTTATGTTTGTTGAGAAATAGTTACGTTGGATGTAATAGTGCGAAGGCAAACGATTAACATCGGAAGCGCCGCGAGGTGTGCGCGTGGGTAGGCGCCAACGGAGCACTCGGTATCTATTTTTGATCGGAATACCAGTGTGATAAAGTTCTATTATCGGAATCGATGAATCGTTGAGCTATTTCGAGTTGTATCACCGGCAATGATTTCTGCAATTCAGGGATAAGTATTTCGAGTGACTCTCCTGCATTTTCCCCTCTTAAAATATTGACCGCTAGTGGGAATATCGATTCTGCATCGCGATTACACTTTCATTCGGGATATTGGAAACAGAGAGTGATGTGAGTACATTCCACGGGATTATTGTGTAAATAGAAAAAATTCTTAGGATTTTATTAAGCCAGCCCACGTATGTGATCACTGGGGAGATATGTATTTTTAGGTGATTCTATTTTACTCGAGTGGTGACTACAAAATACCGGAAATTCGGGTAAACATTGGGGAGGGGAACGCCAAATGGGTAAAAAGAAATTCAAGTGAAAAAATTAACTTTGAAAATTGAAGATTTTACCATTTTTTGTATTGTTTAGACATTTAATATCAATTAAAATCTATTGGGTAATCTTGAATAATATTTATAACATTTAAAAAAATGAAAAACATAAAGTTGTCGGAGTTATTGGCGTTATTTCATCAAATTTGTAAGCATGCGGCTGAAACTGCAAATAAAAAAATCAAATTAAAATGGTACTCATTGATTGATGTTCCATAAAAATGGTAAAACCCCAAAAACCATTCAACTGAAACAAAAATTTGTTTCAGACCAAATAGCGCAAAAAAATCAACTGAAAAACTTAACGTGAAAAATCGAAGATTTTACCTAATTTTTTGTATTGTTTACAAATTTGATTTTAATTAAAATCTATTGGACAATCTTGAGAACCATTTCTGACATTTAAAAAAAATTAAAGGACTAAAATTTCCATAGATTTTTGTCAGTTATTTAATTTAATTTGGGGGCATGCGGCTGAAAACTCAAATAAACAAAATCAAATAGAATTTAGAATGAAATTTGAATTTGACTCATTGACATTCCATAGAATCAATAAAGTCCTGGAAACAATTCTCCCCAAAACTAAAACAATCTAAAAATGCCAAAAAGTCTGATGAAAAAAAATAATTCTGTTCCAGACGAAATGGTGCAACTGTCAAGAACGAAGCGCGACGTCTCATCTCCTCAGCGGCCGGCCTACAGCCTCTACTTCCCGCTGGACCTCCCCGCGGAGGACGAGGAAGTGGACCACGCAACTCTAAGACTGATTCTGGAGCCAACGGGAGCGGCAGACAGCGTGGAAGTATCGATTTATCGGATTGGAGAGACATCAAGCCCACTGGTATCTCGCGCAAAATTTTCCCACCTCGACGGGCCCCGCTGGGTCGAGCTGGACGTCACAGAGTTAGTTCTCCTCTGGCACGAGGGTCTCCTCGACAATCTGGGCCTGGAGTTGCGACTCGAGGGTCACCCCAGGACATCCCTGCGACCAGACTCACCCGTTCTCAACGTATTCTCCACCACCGGACAATTGCGACGAAGACGATCAGCCCCCGACCAGCTGATGTCCCTCCACAAAGGCCGAAGAACTGTTTGTCGCGGTGACAGCAAGAAGTGCTGCAGACACGAGATGACAGTCATATTCAAGGATCTCAAGGGTTTTGAATTTATCGTACAACCAAAGACTTTTGACGCTGGATACTGCAAGGGCAGATGCCCACCGCGATACAATCCTGCCCATCATCATGCACTACTTCAGAGTCTCATATGGAAGGAGGACAAGAGAAAAGCCCCCAGGCCTTGCTGTGCACCCAGCAAACTCGCTGAGCTTGAGATACTTTACTTCGACGAGAATGATCCTACTAAACTTAAGGTCTCCAGCTGGAAGAATATGAGAGTACTGGAGTGCGCGTGCTCGTAAGAAGCAGCCACTTGGGTTCAATTCACCAAAGAGTTTAGACATCAATTTTTTTTTCTTTCTCCTACCCCACGTCTCTGGGATACTTTTGTCTTCTTAATCTCATACCTATAACCCTTGACTCTTTTTTTTCTTCTCTGCCTCTTGTGACTGTGATATTAAACGTACGGGAATCAGCGGTGAACGCCTCTGCGACGCCAATTAGGGTTTTTATTTTTATTTTTTCCTCTTTTAGGGGTTTATCGAGGAGTTTTAGGATTGAGGTGGGGGAGATGGTTCGTTAGTTTATCATCTCTCCTGCACTTGATCACGGAATGATTGTTAGTTAAATTATTAATAGGGAGAGGAGGTCTCGTTGTTCTGAGAGTGCGAATTTTTCGGATGCGGTTTCCAGGGGGAGGCTAGTGCAATTGTTTGGAAAGAGGTTTTCCAGTTTTTTTTATGTTGTATGTGCGAACATTTTTGGAGAAAAATGTAGGGAATTCCAAGGGAATTTTCTGGAATCGAAAATGTTATATTGTAGAAATTTTGAATTGATAGATTTTCTGCAGGAATTTTGTGCGAATTTTCCTACGAAAATACGAGAAAAATGGAGGGAAAAACCTCTGGAGTCATTAGTATTGAGGAATTCCTGGAGAATATGTCTTAATAGAAAGATGAAATTGCACTCATTCGTCTTGTGAAAGCAGTTCTATTGAACATTTTCTATCGAAGTCGCTAGATTTTTCAGTCAAATATTTACGTCCATTTCACCAGCACACGACATTGCCCGAACGATTATTTCCCACTGTTTATCAACACAGCATGTACATATTTATTAATTTATTTTAATACGTAGGGTAATTTAGTGTTTTGAAAATTATCTAATGTGCAAGTCTGTTTGTTTGATCGAATATTTGCAGGTCGCGTTTGTATGTTTTTACGTGTGTGTATATGTAATGTGTATGCTATTAGGTATGTAGTGAATCTCATGAGAGAGGAAGAATTCAAGTAGGGTACCCCTTTTTAATGCGAGGATACTACTTCGTTGTAATTGAATTCTTGTGCCTCTGAGAATTTGCATTTTGATGGAATCTGGTAGGGAAATTATCATTTCTGATATTAATAAAAGAATGAGATTTAAAAAATATTTTTGTCTCCTGTTATTTGCTCCTACAATTCGTAAGAGGAACATATATGTTGAATACTTTCTTTTTATTCATTTGAAAATATTAATTAGGTTTTTTTTGAATTTTTGGTGCTTTTGAAAAATTAATTTCGATGGCATTTGGAATTGATACAAGAAAATTTGACGAATATTTTTGTCGTTTGTTGTACTGCGACAGTAGCTGAACAGGAAGATATTTTCTGTTTGAGGACAAATCATTCTTTAAAATGATTCTCATGATGAAACGTTAGAATTATGATAGCTTTATTCTTATTGAGAGTAGTTTTTTCCTTGTTCTACGAATACGTAATTTTTTCTTGACGGAAAAATGACGCGTCATTGTTATGCCAAGAGTAACTGTTAGAGGAATGAAATAGTCTTTCAATGAAAAATACAAACGCCTCAAGATTAACCAAATGTTTGATAAATTAAATTTCTAGGCGTTTACAATATTATTTGTTTATTGAGTATATTTGCTGCGTTAAATTCTCTATTGATTGTAAATTTTATTTATCGAATTGGAATGTTGCGCAATTTCGCAAACAATTTATAAGAAAACAAAGTTTTTTAATCAATCAAAGAAACATTAAAAAGTTCATTTTTAAGCGTTTGAAAGTTGTCATTCTCTAAATTTTTAAAATTTCTAAACAATTATGAATTTGTTTTTATTTCCTTCTCTTCCTGGCTGTGATAACAATTTAATTTCCTTTTCTACCGACTATCGATCAGGCTAATAAATAATTCAAAGCAATGTCTTTGTTAAAACGCTTACAGATGTCTCCACTGGCTGCACAATAATTCTCTCGGAGCGAAAAAAAACCGGAAATCATCGGGAATCGATAGGACCTTGCGACGACCCACATTTTACAAATCGCAAGAATTGGGCTTTCCCTCCTCGTGAATATAACTCATGAGAATACCATTTCATAGATAATTATTATCAGACTTTTGTAGAAAGCCCGCGTGAAATTGCGAGTAATATTTTGCAGGTACCCGCATGTCAAAACACGTCAACTTGGCGAAATTATAGTCGGAGATCGAGAATTTTCAGAGTTGAGCAACTTGATCAACTTGGTTCTAGGAAATTTTGATGAAATAAATATTTACATAGTCCCAGAATTGATCATAATCATTCCATCTCATAACTCATCCATCCTATCATTGAGTAATTGCATAACAAGACTATTTTTCGTATTCAATTCATTAAGCTCATATGATTTTTTTTCTTAAACTATTATTATCATTATTATTTATCAGGCCGATAAAATTCGAAAAGAAATTATTTATTCAATTGAATTGATTACAAAATTCTTGATATTCTTGCAAAAAATCGAGGAATAAAAATCGATTGAAAATTAAATTCCTATTAACCGTCGATTCTGCGTCGTTTTTCAACAAATTTCATTCCCTCATTCTTCCACCTCATTAGTCTTCATAGAACCACACAATTCCAGCAGGGCCCTGCTCTCCATAAATATTTTTTTTTCGCACGATCACACGAATTTAAGTCCATGAATCGATTGAATCACAGAGATCCCAAGTGTAAATCCCCTCGGGTGGATCCAAACAGCGTGAGAGGTCCCGAGATCGATCTCGACCGCATTTACGGAGACGCCTTGGAGGAGCCAAACGAGTTTGCGCTCGCACGAAACGATCGTTTCAAGTTGCTCGACCTCTTGAACCCACCCGCGAGACAATCGTTCCTTTCTTCCATGCCTCGGAAAAAAAATAAATAAATAAAAGGAACTAGCCCTGTGAATACCCCGAGCGAGAAAAAAATACTGGTGAGTTGGGGGGGAAGGGGGTGTTGGGAAAGGGGCGGGGGTGGGAGAAACTCGAGCTGACGTCGGGTTGGATTGGCGCCAAGTGATTGGGGTAATGATTTATCTGGGGGTTCCGCGGATCGAGTGATTCCCCGACGTCTGTCAGGCTTGACTCATCTTTATTAAAGTGATGAGCTCAAGTTGGAGGAAAAACCTTGACTTTTCGCTTGTGAATGATTATCGAGTTGAGAATTATTTCTAGATATTATTTGTTGGCTGATCATACGGCACTTATCGCCACGTGCAAATGGTAAACAAATTTGTACCTGGAGGACAGAATTAACCGATTTGTGCGCGTAAAAAAGATTATTGTAAAAGTTATTATTATAAAAATAAAATCCCCTGCGCCTCAATTTCGACTCAATGAATCAGGGAATTTGTCATGGTCAGCGACCTGAAATAAAGCCCCATTCTCAACGAATCCGAATAGGTAATACATAAATCAGCAGAGAACAACATACACTCAAGGGCTTATCTAATTAAGCAATTAGTGCTGATAAGAAGACGTGAATTCCAGTCGTAAAAATTATTCGTAGAAACCCGGAGGAATATTCCACATCCATTGTTCCAGGTCTATCCTTTATTTTTGCGAAAACAATTGGATTAACAGTATTTACTGTGCATTAAAGTTCATAATTCTCTTCACAAATGTTGACATAATTAAATTGAAAACCTTGATTTTTCTTCTTCGACGAATCAACCAGAGTCTTGAATGACTCGTGAAGAAATTTCGTTCAAATATTATTAATGAATTATTATTAGTGAATAATTATTTGTACTTCTTAAAACTTGAACAAAAGCTACAAAACGACATGACCGAGAGCGAAATAATTTCTGGAGAAATACATTTTGATTTGCTTCAAAAAAACTCATGGATCGAAAATTACCAGGGCAATATTATTTTACACTGGCAAAAGAAAACCCCAATTTCCTCACGAAAGTTTGTTTCAAAGGCGAGTATGATTTTTATAATTTTGTTAAACACAGAACATGATTCATCAGACTTAATCAAGTTCGATTGATATAGTCACCATTTCACGAATTTAAAATGCAAAATATTTGCAAGCAAAAGCCATTCAACTTGACCGGATATATTATTACTTAATACATTCATCAATTTATTTCGCTACACAAGAACAACACCGACAGCACCAGAATTACCGTAGTTCGCATGTGCTCAGATAGCAGTTAAGGTGCCTGCCTCTGTGTCATGATCATCGTTATGTACAACTCATACCTACAGTACATACACATTCGAGTTCACAACTGTTACATTGCGATTGGGGGGACGTCCCCATGTCGCACGTTGGAGTCAACACGTTGTCACTGGAGACGCGCGTGTCTCCGTTTTTTATATAAATACTTGCTGTGAGAGTGCTAGAGCATTGATACACCGGCTGCTACCTCTGACAGTACGAGACTACCAGGAGAAGATCAAAATGAAGAGCTCAGTTTTCTCTTTCGGGATTGTTCTCGCGCTCGTCGCGATTTCCTACGCAGTTGGTAAGTCTCATAATTTTCCTTTATATCGAGTGATATTGGCTCGTTTAATTAAATTAGCGATATTTTAAAGAATTCAATTACTTCAGGTTCATCGCTAATTATCCCACAGGAGAATTTAATTTTGATAAATCGTAAAAGTTCGCAAATTGAGCTAGAATTTGTTTTTATTGCTACAGTCACAATTGGAAATTATTTGTTTTTATCTAAAAAAAATTATATCTTAAAGAGATTACGCATCGATAAATATTTGAGATATTTCAAAATTGTCGGACACATCGCAAGAAAGAAAAAAAAATTAGATATATTTTTTTTCACTCTTAAAAATTGCAGACTTAAATCGTTTCTGGTTATAACAATAAACCTCTCTCTGATATCCCAATCATCCAGAATTCATTGAATTATATTTACGGAGCACGAAATTTTTTTAAACAATTGTGACCGGGCGGCAGCGCTTGGATGTCTCTAAAAAACTATAAAAAAATAACTTCCTATCAGGAAGTTAATACAAAAACATACATTATGACAATTTGTGTCTAGATGCGGGTGTTGAGGTGCCGTGCGTAAGCCACAACTGTCTTCCTCCAAACCAATGTGCGAGCTTCGCACAGTCTGGAAGTTGTCCAACTCAAGGACATCGCTGTTGTAAGGAGGGTGAGTGTATCAATGAGAATTCATGCGAACTACCAACGAGCGGCGAATATCCGATCAGGGGACGAGAAGGGGGCATTGTCACAAGTGGACACTTCCTTCTGCCTCGCTGTTCCTAATATTTATTCCTTATATATTGGTGGTGAAATAGCTGTGAGGGGCGATATATTTAAATAATACACAATCGCCCGACACTAAAATTGTCGTTTAAAACAACTCACGACAAATAAATTCAACTCGAACTACAAACGAGTAATTCATACACCGAAAGAGAAGACGTTAATTGCTCCGAATTTTATTGTCTCCGAAACAGTTCTTACGTAATTTACAATTAAGGTAAATTTCAAAAAATTGAATTCAATGTTATAACGATGGAAAAATCTGGTTTTAATTATTTAATTAATTAATCTGAGTAATTAGTGGGAACTTGTGAAAATGCCAACGAATGTTTCAAACGACTAAAATGGTTGAAAAAATTGAGGACTAATTGAAGTATTATTTATTATGTTATTTTCACAGTGCGCCAGGAATTTCGTACCCAATGCTACCATTTCGGGGGTGAGTGTGTGACGCACAGATGCAACCCACAACTCGTCGCCCGCCAAGCTCAAGATTGCAAGTCCAACGAAGTTTGTTGTATTTTGATAAACTGACATTTGTGAAGATGAGAATTATTGAGCGATTAATTTGAGTGAATGGCCGAATAAACTTGATTGTCGAGGAAATATCGCCCTTTATTTCATTACCGTCATCTAGTTTTGATCGGCAGATTACGCTCCCCTGACGAAGTGTAAATACTGTCTCTAGATAAAGGGGCAATAATAAATCCATTCTGACCTCAATAGTCCACATTTCGCATTTTTTACGGTATTTGCATTTGACGTAGATACACGATAACATTAGAATTAATACTGAAAATTTTCAACTCCCTTCGAATATTAAAAATTGAATTTATAATGAGCGAAACTTGAAAATTCGTGAAAACAAGTTTCGAAGTTTTTCTACTGGTATTTATGCCTGTTTTATGCTTCGAATTTTTATGTGATACTCGGGAACTGAAGTTAGAGATCAGCTCGGTTACGCCCACGTCAATTCTCCAAAAGAGAATAAATTCCAAACCTGATAAATTTTTGTACACAAATACCGAGACGAGCTTTATTAAAAAAATCTCAAATTCAGTCATCATAATAATATTCTAAATTATAATATAATGTAAATATATTATAGTGTTAATATTATAATATTAATACTATATGATAATAATATTATAATATAATATAATAACAATTACTCGGCGTAACAAACGTTGGAAAAATTCAAACACATAATCATCTGCGTTCATCATAAATTCATTGATTAAAATACACGAGCGAAATAATAAAAAAAATATTGAAATTGCATTCTTTTCACGTACACATCAGCATTATGGTAAGCGATGTGTCCTTAGAGATAATGACTGAAGCGACCGGCTACTGTCACTATGTCACCATCGTTGATTCAAACACGTAAATACTCTGGAGTTCCCCCGCTGATACGATTACAGGTCGTATTATTTAAGTCAACACGACTTTTGCGCCTGCGTTTTTATGCCGATTGCTTTCTGTCAGGGCATTCAAGTGCTGGCTGTTGACTCGGGAAGAACTGGAGAACAAGAAGAGGATTCTGAATGAAGGGGTCAATTGCTTGCACGACACTTGTCTTCGTAATCACTGCTGCTCACTTCATTGGTGAGTCAATGATTTTAATTTCAGTTTATTCTTACCGCGACGCTCGTAGAATAACCTTAATTTAATGCCCAGTGATGACAGGGAATTCATGGGGAGAATTATATGTTGGAGTCCGAAAACTTTTTTCTCCGTGTTTTAACCGATGCAACAGTAGTGAATTTTCAATCCCAAATTTCCAGAGAATAACACATACGGAACAAAACTTAATAGAAAAGTTCAGCTAATTTTCTGGGGAATTCTAGAGGACTTCGATAAAAATTTCTATTGAAATGTTTATAAATTTCTATTATTCTACACAAGTTATTTTCATCGAATATATATCTACTGAATATCCTTACTTTTCAATTTGTTTTTTTCTTTTATCTTTTTTAAATTTTCCTAACGAAAAAAAAACAAATTTGGTAAACCGTTGTTATAGCAACTCCTCATTTTCCTTTGGAAAACTGAATGATAGTTGTTGTAATTGAGCTCGTATGTGATTTCTGGTGGCGGCAAATTCTATATATACAATGTTATATAATATTATATTTATTATATTATTATGTGATTTATTTATTATTCTTATGATTTATATTAATTGATTTTAATGTTCATTTTCATGTTAAAAAATAATTTAATTTAACTTTTCTGGAAATTTTTTATTAAATACTTCATCCGTTTAATAATTTAACTAATAATATAAGTGTTTTTCTGGAAATTTTGAATTTTGACGTATGAAATTGCTCGAAATGGCAGTGGTAATGTTCCACTTAAATTCCGAAAAAAAACGTCTGATGTGAATGGCCCCGGAGAATATTTTTTTATATGAAAACCGAGTGAATTTAAATTGAGAGGTCTTTGGGAGGAAATACACTTCCTCTGGAGCCTTTGATCTTCAACGAAAGCCAACAAAAGTGAATGACCTGGCGTTAGCTTCAACAGCTCCACTGAGGGCCCATGTCTCGATTAAACCCGCCTCGAGAATTTAAATTGTTCTCCCTTTTTTTCACTCCCTAATCTTTTCCATTGTCTTTATATTGTAAACTGGCTGGAGATAATTGGCATTGCATGACTTTTTCAAGACTTTTTGTAATTCTTTCTTTGGATTGTCTGCAGGTGCCGCGGAATTGTGTCCGGAGGAGAACTGTATGAGCCCCGATAAATGTGAGGAGCCTGTGAAGGGTTTCACCGAATGTCATCAACAGGGGACTAGTTGTTGCAGTATAGGTAATCAAAATGCAAAATGCAAAATCTAATTTAATTTAAGTTATCTCCAATAAAGTCCTTCAGCTCTATCTAATTAATAAGACATCATAAAAAATAATGGAAAAACTTGGCAAGATCTTTTTACAACTCATTTTGAAGCAGATCTTTATAGAAAATATCAACAAATATTTTTATAACTGAGCGAATAATTTTGACATAATAATCTTTCATTTTCAAATCAGAGCCGTGCTAATTATTTTGTGAATTTACAGTTCGCTCCGAGTTTAGAACGCACTGTAGGCATCACGGTGGCGAATGTATGAACAGCTGTGGTGAAACCCTACAGAGGGAAGTCGTCGACTGCTCCGACCATCAGATGTGCTGCGTTTTGGTTTAATTACGAACTAATGAAACGTTTATAATTTCCAAATCATGAAACTACAAACTATAGCGTAAACAAATTACTCTGATGAGGGAATGATTAAACTGATATTTTTAAACGAAATAAATAACAATATCACTCGATAAAAATATGTAATGGGGGGGGGGGGGTAAAAATCATAATTTGGCAATAGTTAATATTACCAAAGCGGTAGTATTCATATCGAATTTGGAATTTAATTTCCTCATTGAGAATGCGATATATTACCAATTTATTCATGTTTTCTATTATAATATTTGATATTCATGTTACTAAGGAGATGCGTGAATCCCATATAGAATAAGATAACTTGACAGAGAAGATAATATATAAGGAATGGATTCGACAAGGGAGAAAAAAATTCAAATTTCCTCGCATATCCATTAACATTTTCAATTTCACAATTTTTTTTACTGAAACCTTTATCAAAACCCCTACCATTCCGAGAAAATTTCAAGTGCTGTATCCCTCCTCCCAAAAACTAGAAGAAACCACAGAGAAAACGTAGAAAAATCGAGAAGAAGAGGAGCAAAGTATGGATTCGATAGGAGAAAAACAACCAATTTCTTCAATTGTCCATGAAAGTTATCAATTTCTCAATTTTTTAAATGCAACCCTCATCAACCCCTCTCTCCCTCCAAGAAAATGTTATGCACTGTATCCCTCCTCCCGAGGACTAGATGGAACCAAAGACGAAACGTAGAACGATAGAGAAGAAGAGGAACAAAATGTGGATGGAATGAGGGAGAGACAGGGGATACTGAGGTGCCGCGGGCAATGCAGGCAGACGCGAGGTAGAGCCATTTCGGTCGCCTGGGGGCAGGCGGGAATCATGCCGCGCTTGGAAGGATGCCGTTGAACGAAAGAGGCGAGGGAGAGGATGAGGATCGCCTCGGGCTGGGACGAGTTTGGTCGCTGCGGGTACGGAAACGGTCGGGAGATAGCGCGCGCACGGCTCTGGGGGTTCTGGCATAGCTTCGGGCCCATCCAGATGCGAAGTGCCGGATAGGTAAGAGAAGTGAGGAGGAGGGGGGAGGGGGTGGAAAGAGTGTGGGAAGGGAAGGGAGCTCGCCGCGGGCGGGAATGAGACAATGCAGGCCCGGTGCGCCCCAGGTGATACGGTCGACCGAGGCCCTCTACGAGGCGCACAGAGCCATAACGATGCCCTCGAGGGGACGCCGTCGTGGGCTACAGAGCGTCGGGTGGAAAACGATAAGCACCAAATGAAATATTAATGAACGCAACTGTACACTAACTCTCCCGGCCATTTGGCACTCGATCCCAAACTGCATTTCGGGTAAAATAAAAGGGGTAATGAATGGCGAGCGGATGGACGGGGGAGGAGGAGAGAATTTTTCGGAGTTTTTTGGGGGACTCAGGGGGTAATACCACTCGAGGAAATGGTTATTATCTCTGGGGTCAGTTTTACTGAGCGAAAACATTAACCGGCACGATTGTTCCATGAAAAATCGAAAAAATAGGGATAAATATGGAGATTGGGTTAACGAATGAGAATGAATGAATGAGAAATAAACAAAATTGATAGCACATTATGACAAAACTGAAATACATTATGACAAACTGAAAGGCTTCCGTAAATGGATCATTGCAAATTTCAAAAAATTTCACTTCAAATTTCTAAGTTTTCCTAATTGACTCAAACAATTTTTTCCCATCTGAAAGCGATTGGCCTGACGTCAATTGATTCTGCAATTTAATACTAATGAACGCACTTGCTTCCAAACCCCATCTCAAAGGAAATTAGAGATATGAATAAATGAGAGAGTTTGAAAATAATTTTTTTTTTTCATTTTGCGCGGAAAATGTGAGATGTGAGAGTGGAGAAAATGAGAGAATTCTGTCTCATTTTTGTTGGTTTTTTCTACTGAAATGAATGTGAGGTTTATCCCGGCGGGCAATTCCGTAATTGCAAGGAAAGACGAGGGAAACGTTAGTGGAGAGGAGAGGGATCTTAGAGATATAAACCTCGAGACTTCATATCCCACCTCTGGTGGGGACGAGGGGCGGGAGGTGATATCAGTGGGGGTAATGCCTCCCGCATGCGACTGCTGGAGATCACAGCCGCCCCCGCAAGCCACCACCACCGTTAGGGGGGCCCCGAGAGTCGAGCTTCTCTCGGCCTATCTCACTTCACCGCACGATCTTCACGAGTCGCCGGAGGACAATTGTGTGGATGTATTGAGTTAAAAATTGGAGGAAAATATTTAACATAATGCTTTTCAACTTATCAATAAATAACTGCACAACAAATTTGTTTCGAAAAAATTGTGACGAACTCAATATTTCATAAATTTCATTTGTACTCATTTTAAACATTTTTCGAGAGGCCAATTACTGGATGAAAATAAAATAGGAAAAGCCACATTAAGTGCACACTTGAGCTTTAAAAAATATAAGGAAAAATTATTTCAAGTGAAGTTTTGTGTTCAAAAAAACTGCGACTCAAAGCAATTCAATTAATATTCATTCTAAATTGTGTAAATTTTTTGTTCCCATTTCCCCCAACAATTCTTCATGAATTATTGAATCAAAGGATTAAAATAGACCTAACAATAAATTGTAAATTTATTCACAAATGGCGGAAAAATAATGTTTGCATACCGTGTATCGATGGAAAAAAAAATATCACTCTCGACAAAACGCGAGGTAAAAAAAAATTATTTCAAATGCAAATTCCCTCTCCAAGCCTTGAAATACATAATAAGCATCATTGTCGGTACCGCAAGGCTGCATACCCACGACGAGGTGGGTGTTTACACCCCGAGGTGCGTCCCACGGCCATCTCCACTCCACTATGGTCTCTCTCACGTGAAATCCACCCCTCTCTAGATGCAAAATTCACTGCAACACTCGTAAGACTCAACTTTTCTTCTTACATAAGGCACCAAACATGAAGTAACCTCCGGGGCGAATTCCCCGGCCGCGGCCCGGTCTCTCAAAATGATTCACAGCCTCCGGTAATTTACATTCGCTTGCGTGGGTGATCGCTCTCACTGTACCTTCGTAAATATCTCCCTCCCACCCCCCTCCTCACCCGCCCCCTCGCCTCGTCGCTCGCAGTGAGAAAAGGTTAAACATACAGTCGAGAAACAGCGGATATCGTTGGATTTAGATGGCTAGGTCGAGCGCGTTTGTATACATTACGCCTGTAATATCGAGGGTGAAAGGGATATTATGAATTATGTGGATGCAAAAATGAGTAGAGTAACTCTCGATAGGGACCAGACATTAATCTACAATTTTCAAACAATTTTTTTAACTGTGTGACAAAACATCTCAATAAATCAAGAAAAAGTGTATTATTGTGTATTATTTTTGGTAATGAAAACAAACGGAAAATTACATGGAAAAACGCTGGAGAAATATGACTATTACTTTACCGTGCTCTGCAATTTCTGTTTTCATATAAAAATTGTCTCGACAACTGGAGAGTTTTTAAAAATTATATTCATTCGGTTTTTCCTCAGGGGCGAGGGAGAGGTTGTGTACATTGCGCTTCTACTATCGAGGATGAAAGAGATATTATCTATTATGTTAGAGGAATAATGAATAGAATATCCTTTAGCTGGGCCTCGAGGTAATTCAACAATTTTTAACCAACTTTTGCAACTCTCCTTCTTGATAAAACAAAAAGTGAACTAAAATTATAGGTATTCACGAATCGAGAATTTCCGTTCTCATTAGTTATGATCTAGGATTTACTCCTCACGGCAGAATCTCCTCGCTCTCTCATCCTCTCCCTCTCTTTGCTGTAGCAACGACGCAAAATGATATCATTGAGAAACCGAAGAAAATTTAAAAATTGCTATTAAAAATTATACGTGCAGACTCTCATTTTGCCGGTGATCTAATCGGAATTATTTGCAAGACTGCATCGTGAAAATAGGAAGGGGAAAAAAAGGATGAATGGCCCAGAGCGAGCACGGACTCGCGGGGAGTTCGATGCTTAGGATGATAGGGTATTCTCTGCCTGATCGGATGGCGCGTGGGGAAATCAAGAGAGGGTGGGGAGATATTTTAATGCCTCGAGGGGGCGGAGAGGGGAAGTATAGAAAAATGTTGAGTCTTGGATTATGTAGGGACAGCCCAGGGGTTCCACGATCTTCGCCCAAATGTCAGCGATGATTTCTATCCGTCGATAGTTCGGGAAAATATTGTTTCGTAAATTCGAGGGGTTTTGAGATACTGCCATGAGGAGTTAAAGAGGATTTATCTGATGTCGATGATGTATTTTCCATTTCTTTTATGAACGAAAAACTCTCTTCCAGAAGAACCACAATGATCATTCCAAATTAATCCCAGAGTGTATTGATTTGATTCGAGTTTATCTACACATATGAAAACAAATTATTGTATTTTTTCGGAGTTCTTAATTAATTTTTTAATGGGACAAGCGAGTAATTAATTGAACCCCGGCATTGTACTTGAAGACTTGAATTAAAACAACTCGAAAATTCTAGTTCCCCCGTAGACACGAGAGGTGACCCATCGCAATTTTCCTCGGAGAAAACACCTCACGAAGTGTATCAATTTTTCTTTCATATCAGGAGTACGTCGATGCCGCAGAAAGATACTCGAGTATAAAAAACCCCCCGCAGGGTAGCCACGCCGCCCCCGGCCGGATGCGACCCGCTTCAAAGACACGCTCGTGGAGAGGACGAAACCGAAGTGGCGGGTGAAGGAGTAAAAACCAAAGTGGAAAGGGGATAACAGAGAGAAAGGGAGAGAGAGAGAGAGAGAGAGAAAGAGAAGGTGCTCGCCCTAAAATATGTGGAGCCGAGGGCGACTCAGCTCGGACTCTCCTCGTTACATCCTGGGCCACGGGGCGCCCTCCGGCTCTCTTCCACCCAGTGTACAAGCCGCCTTCTCTGGTACATCGTATGATACAAAAACATCGCATTATTTTTCGAAGAGACCACCCCCCTCGGGGCCAACTCTGTGACCACCATTATGCCTCGGCAAAAGACGCCGGACTTATCAGGAATGAAAAATAAGAGTTAAATTATGAATAATAAAAAATGGAATTTTGAGGGAAGACGTCCGACGGTTCTCGACCTTTTCCACTGATCCCACTGACTCGAGGCAGTGGTTAATTTTTCGAGCGCTCCAGTGTCGATAATTGGGGAAAATAAATCGGCATTTGAATGGAGAATTCAAGAATATGACACACGAAAGAATCGATAAATATTTGCTTTTGATTTTTTAATATTTTTTTTTGTGTAAAAAATACGTTTTTGGAGCGTCTTTTGTGGTTAATAAATCATTGGATTTGCATACAAAATGTCGATCATTGTCTAGTGGAAGTCATAAAACTGGATTTTTTTACTCTCGATGAAAAAAAATCAATCTTGAATTTTTAATTCCATCGAAAATCCTCCAAATAGTGGATCTTCGATTGCTGAATCGAACAACACTTTTTTGTACTTTTTATCAGAGTTTGAACTATTTATAACGATTTACCTACTTTAATAAATTTTGGGTGTGTCAACAATTCGGGGAGATAAAGCGGTTTTTTATTTGTTTCGATTAATTGGTACTTGAAGTATGACATTAAATCGGGGATTCTTCCTACTGCAGAAAAAATTATTCAATTTTTTGGTAATTTCTTTTGTGATTTCATCAATTCGTTAAGGATCGTTTCGGCGGTCAAACCTCGAGGGCTCGTCAACTGTTGAGACCTGAAAAAATGTTTTCTTTCCTTTCCACTTAATGCTCATTCTCAGAAAAATAAAATTGAATAACCTGAAGTAGGTCAACCTCACCAAATTTTGAGTATATGAACAATTCTAGATAAATCGTTATTATAGTGCGTCATTCTCGAATTTTTGTCTCTGATGTCTTCGACGAATGATGTGTGCGAAGCATCGGGTGGCAGTTGGCGCTGGGTTTGGAAGTGCCCGGAGCACTCCTGAAACGATGTTGTCGGCCGTGGTCGTTGGGCCCTCAGGCCACGACGCTCAATACGACAGTGTCTGTACGATATTTTCCTCTTCCTCGTGTTTACTTCGAACTGGCCCTCGGTGGCCTCTCACTCCGATCGGTACCACGCTGGTCCATTATTCCCGATGGCCAATGGCATATCTCCCACTACCCGCACTCGGGCTTCGTTGTATATTTTACGATGTGGCAGTCGTCCTGGCGTTTATCGCAGTCCTCGGCTAATTGGTGAGGCGAATTTTGGGATTCGATGGGATCGAATTAAACGGTTTATGGCGGAGGGTAACGAGTGTAGGGGTGTTTAAAAATTATGGCATTTATTTGTTTCTGGATTACTGCTTTATTCATAAATAAATAAATTCCCATAAAAGAAGAGTTCGCTTTTTTCGCTCTAGCGGTTTCAAAACCGTGGAAAATGGACTCTCGAAGGCTCGAGGGGCTGCAGTACCAGGATTTTTTTCTGGAGAAAATTCTAATTTCTTTTGGGTTTCTTTTCCATCACCTTCGACAATTACATAAATCCACATCTCAACTAAGGCCAGCGCCCTGCCGGTAATACACCCCGGAAGGTTTCGGGTTCGAATCCCGTCTGGACTAACCATTTTTTCAGTAAGAATTTGATATAAAATTATATTGAGAATAATTCCGCATCCCATGCTTACAAATTCAATCCAATGGTTTCCTGTGACGGCACGAGAATGTGGAAAGCTATTAAATTACTTTCTTTGATGTGACGCGAGGGGTATTCAAATTTCCTCAAGAATCGAACAGGGTTGGCCGTGGTTGGCTACCTCTTTCTCAAGAGAAATCATGTAATTAGGAAATTATGTAGGTCATGTAGGTATTTCTAAGGAAATTATGCAGTTCATGATCTCCATATGATGAGAAATTTAAATTCAATGGAATTTTGGAGACAGAAATTTTGAAAAATGTCCGTCTCAGCATTTCATTTATGGAGAGTTCTAGAAATATTAATTTGAAAATGCGCGAGTGTAAACGAAATGATATTTACAGTACTTGTGTAGCCGCTGGAGCGAAAAAAGGTCCAGAAACCCATTTTCATGTGGGCCGTGTCGGACCATAATGTCGGGTTTTGAGGATTTTTCGACGACTGTGGAGATAGCTGATTAGGGGTAAGTCCATTTGATTCCTGAGGAAATTTTAGATTCCGTTGAAGACCCCTCGAACGAAAAGTTCATTTTCTGCACTCCTGGGACCGTTAGAGCGAAAAAATGTTCTGGATGTCCCATTCTCTAGCGACCGAGGCAGCCGAAAACTCGGTTTCTGGCGGATTTCTCGAGAACCAAAAGAGATAAAATGTGAAATGCTAGTTACCCTTAAAACCCCTGGACCCGTCAAAACTGCCTTTTTTGTACTCCTGCGCCCGGAAGAGCGCAAACCAAGTCCGAGGCCCTTGTGCACCCGCCACGCAATGAAAAAGTCGATGCGACAGATTTATCTTTATAAAGAAGTAATAATCAATAATGAATCGTGAAATTTGACACTTTGGCAAGCGGCAGGGCAATCTCTCGGGCGCTTTCTGCCCTTCTCCTTACGCTTCCTCGTGTTTGAGGCGCGAGTCGCATAAATCCTTCTTGTTTCCATCATTCTACCGCAAACGACAGCCGGTGGGGGAGATGAACGGGTGGTGCGCGCGTGCTCAGACATCCCAACGAATGCGCCTTTAGTACCAGAGAGACCGTCGAACTGCGCGTTTCACATCAGCGGGCACCACGTGCTCACACATCCCACGTGGTGAATATCAGTGAAAGCAATTTTTATTTTTTTCTTCATAAAGTGGGTGACGAATTGAGTGACTCAGGGGGTGATTTTTATCGTCAAAGTGACGCTGGAACGACGGATTTTAGCCAACGTGGAGGAGACTAAATCCATCAACCTGGAGTCCGCTTGTCAGAAGAGGTGAGATTTACCGAGATAATAATAAATTCGTCATTTTAAATTGATATTATCCGGTCACTGGGATACAGTATTTTCATTAAAGTTGTAAATAACATCGGGAATAGCTCAATCGGCTGCAAATCGTGACAAATGGGGCTATTACCGGGGAAATAATCGGGGTATTATCGATTCGAGTTGTGAGTCAAGTTGTGAGTGTATTGGAAAGGTGTGCAATAATTAATAAATCGAGGGATCGATTAATCAATTTAATGCTAGTCGGTTGGGCTTTCTTCCGCGTTGGAACTTTCACGTGTATATAGGGTTGAGGCAAGCATTGAACGAGAAGTTATGAGGGAGCTACTACGGAGATGACCCTGTGAACCCAGTGGTCGGATACAAATTATGGATAGTGTAATTAGAGATGCGGGATTGCTTGTATTGCTTCGTTTAACTGGAGATTTATCTCCAGCGGCGTCGGGAGCTCTGGGGTCACCTGGACTTCGGCTCTCATGATTAAGTGGTTTAATTACATTTCGTCGTTTTCGTTCTCGCGCCATTCTGCGGGAACGATTTTTTTAGGAAATTTTATTTTTTCATTTATTAGCACTTTACGTATGACCTGCATTCATCAATTCTTCAGCTGAAAAACCTCGGGGGTTTGTCAACTTCTGTTGAAATCCTCAAACATCTCTTTTCGTTTTTTTTTGCCTCATGCTCATTCTCAAGAAACTAAAATTAAATAACAAATATTTCCTATTATTGCCCCATCCCCTCCCCAAATTCGTGAAAAATTGTCTCCCAACTTTCTTCATTATTCACCTGAAATAATCTTCGACAATCAATTAATCTCTCTTCTGCAGTGAAAAATGCACTTTCTTATTCTCCACAACGATGAATATAATTCTCGTCTCCGATCATGCAAATTAGTCCCCCAAAATTGATGACACTTCTTGCCGATCTCTTCGCCAGACCAAAGAGATCCCGACGATAAACCTCGATGGATCGATTTTACGTACGCTGGTCAATAAACATCCCGAACTTTCACAAAAAAATAATAAATTCAGAAATACGTTTTTTCCTCATATTGGACCGGAGAATTTACGAAATTTTTCGACTCTAATATCCGGAATCCGATGGATCATTCGGGTATAGATTGGGTGGGGGCGGTGGGACAACTGCCGCGGGACGAAGCCCGAGGCCGACCGCGCGTTGCCAAGTGCTGTAATTAGTGGTCCTATTCTCCGGTTCCTCGGCTAAAATTTATTCATGAGCAAAGAAGAGGTGGACATTCATTCTCTCCTTCCACTTATTTTCTAATTCGTCAATACAAAGACATTCAGACTCAGAAAACAAGATAAATGAACGACTTGAAATGGAAAAAACAAATAAACGTTCAGCTGTTCAAAATTTGCCAGTTTCTCTTGTGTATTCAGAATGAATTCCTCTGGAACAGTCGCAAGTGTTTCGCTATATTGCAATTTCAAGGTTCTCAATTCATGATCCTCAATGCATGTTAATTTGCAATTTCTTGAAAAAAGAAACAAAAATTTAATCGACCGAAAAGTTTAGACACTCTAAATTTTACTTCTGCATTTTCCACTAATCATAATCTATTTTCCAAGAGGAAAATTCATTAATTATTTTATCATTTCAAATTAAATTAATTCCATCATTTTTTGATTCATCAATGGTCTATTTATCATCTCAATTTCCATATTCTTCAGGTCATTCTCAATTCGATATAAACTGTTGACTTTTATAAGGCCTCTGTACCGATCAAGGGAGTCCCGCTGAACCAGGGAACCATTACATTTAAAAATAGCTAATCTCAATACAGTCCTCATGTCCTTAATATAGTCCTCGCTGAGAAGTTGAAAATAAAAATTAATTAAACTGAAAAATCAACCAAGCCGAGAAATGAATTTCCTTTACCACAAGGGAAATATAGTCTCCAGAAGAGCAGAAAAACTGACTGCAGGCTGACTGACTCCCCAGGGTTCCCCCTTTATTCCCTTATTTTTCATATTTTTTCCATGACTGTAAGAAGTTCTTCAAATTCTCAAACGCAAAAAAAACGGGAATAAAAAAAAGCAAAGGGTCGAGGTTTAAAAAAATCACTAGAACGTCGAGCAAAGGCTGAATAAAGGGGGGGAGGGGAACTTTATTCCTTAGTCCGTGGCCTAGAGGTAAAACGGGGGGTGAGGGGGGATAGCGGGGATCGGGAGACTTTGTTGAACCAAGGGCAGATGGAAAGAAACGAAGTACGAGATGTAAGGGCACGACGAGGGGCGGTGGGGGGTTACGTCGCACTGTTGAAGCCCCCGAGGTTATCTGGCCCCGGGCCCGGACGAGCTCCAGTGCTAGTGCGCTCAGTTGCCGTAATTAGAACAGATACCCTCCGGCGGAGACGTACTCGCCGCGGGCACTCTCGAGTCTCTGGTGAATCGAAATTATTCATGAAACATGCCCCGAAGGTCTTTTTTCATATATTTTTCGACAAATATTTTATTTTATGTGTAGCGAGCATTCTTCGGTCATTTATTTTACGGACATTTTTTATTCAATTGATGTTTTTTTTTGTTTCTATAATGACAGCTCAATTAGTAGTAGTATTGATTTTTTTGTTAGGCTCGGCGATTTTTTAATTAGGTTTTGATAGAAAATGTGTTCGGAATGGCCGGGAATAGTTGTTTTTTTGGTCGTTTTTAATTTTAGTTTAGTTTTAATTTAAAACTGTAATAGTTTTTTTTTCTCATTCTAATCACAATTTTTGTCATTAAGGATACAAAATTTCATGCGCAACTACAATTAATGGGTGAATAAAGTACGGTATTTATATGAGATAATTCTCGTGTTCATTCCGTCTAGCGCAAGAATTTTTCACACCCTTTGATATACGCCAGGTAACGAGCATGAAAATACTCAACGATAATTAAAATACCTCCACATAATAACGATCGAATTTTTCGTAATTAACAGTACATATCCACTAGATTGTCTTTATTATCATATGAAATTGCAATTTTCATCAGAATTCTCAAACTATTCATTAGTGAGATGCATTAAAATTTCATGCGTTTTAACAGCAATTACAATACCACAATTACTCCACATAATTGCAATATCCATTTTTCTAATAGAAGTTACTTTCCCTAACAATCTAATAGTTACTGAAAATTTTTCCAATGTTTACCAAGAAATCCATTAAAATATTATATAAAATGATCATCAATCTTTTCTATTCGTTGGAAGGTAAATTTTGCTACGACGAAACATTAATTAATATCCTTCCACCTAATTACAATCGTAACTTTTATGATCAAAATAACATTCTAAACTCGTAACTACGTAACTGGGAAATAGAGGTCAATGATTGGTCTAACCAAACAAATTAATGATTCAGCAAAATAAACCCAAGAAGACCCTTCTCCACTTTTTTCACATTTTTTAACACGTCTCATCTATTTAATTATCTCTTAGCAAAATAGAATACCAAAATAAAACAAGAAGGACACAATAAGAAAAGTCACATTCTAAACATGCCAATGAAATTGGAATTTCTTCAAAACGCAGAATTCGCAAATCTGTTCTATTCAATAAAAGTGAAAATTTCCAAGTTTAAACAGTAATTAATATACTTTCAAATCATTTCGATTAGAACTGTGATAATCAAAATATCGTTAAAAAACATTGCATAAGTGAGAAATTCAAGTTAACGATTAGACTGTTCAAATAAATAAATCATGAAATAAAATAATAGCAGAGAAATTTGTCCCTTCAAATCGACAAATCGTAAGAGGACAAATCATAAGATCGATTGTTGGCATAATTTCTCTGTCACTCTTACAGTCGGAATGAAAACGAAAGAAAACACGGATGCCCAATGAATAAAATTAAAAATAAATCAAGTAGGAATAAACATTCGAAACAGAATTTTCTTCATTAACAAAATTCATTAAAATCTCATTTTGCAGTGATGATCAATGTTTCTTATCAATAGGATTATCTCAAACGAGACAGCAATGACTGTGCCTCTGCACATTTACATCTATAACTTTAATTACCGATTTAACATTCTAAACGTTGGGGTCAATGTCTGGAGTAGGTCAATACATAAATCGTAAAATATAATAAAAATAGAAATCGCTGAGACCTTCTTTGGTTCTTATCATATTCGGGATATTATTTTCGAGATGCTCAGGAAAAATTTCAATTACATTTTGAATTTTCGAGCTTATCAAAATTGACCATCGCCTTCTACTAAATTTCAGTGAGTTAGAAATTCCTAAAAATCATTACCTGAATTCTCAAAATACTCCACAATTTTCATTGGGCTGAAAGTTCATTCTCAAAAATTCATGTCCGTTTAAATTGTCAGAATACATTTAAAAAAATTACAAAAACAGGTATTCGTTAAAAATGTCAATATTTTTTCTTGAAATTTCCGCAGTAATTTTCAAAAAATATACCAATTATATATTAACCAATTAAATATATTAAATATATTAACCAATTAAATATTCTTCTGACAAATAATTTGAAGCGAGTTTTATTATGAGAATTTCGAGCATAAAACAAAACAAATATGGATCGTAAAAAAAATCAACAAATACACAATACCTAAACATAATTAACCATAATATATATAATATTATTAATAATAATAATAAATGGTGAAAAAAATTAATTTGTTTTTTTTTTTATTATAGTATTTACCATTAAATATATATTTAGTTGATGAAAACAAAGATATTTGGGAACATTACATTTTTCTTTCAGTATGTTAACAAATAATTAAGACTTCGACCCCGTAACAATAATTAAAAAACCTCCCCCTCCAATTGTTCTAATTTTACCACCGAAAATGCCGCTCTAAACATTTCCACAACTATTGAATAGCCGTCAGTGGATTGCAAACGCACCAGATAAATCACAAAATGAAATAAATCCCATCAATATAAACTCCCAACGCCTCCAAAGTCTCTCGGTCATAGTTTCCGTCTGCGTGGTTAAGTAGGTGAGTAAGTGGAGTTGTACTAGGCGAGGATGAAATGGAGCAAGACATGCATTGGCGCGTGTCGGGAGTGCCTCCGTGCGTCTCATGTCGACGGAGTCAAAAAGAAAAGGGGAAAAATGATAAATGAATGGGGGGAAAAAAATCTTTTTTATAAGGAGAGGAGGGATAGACGTGTCGCTCAGCGAGTGGGACCTCTCGTTACTTTGGCTTATATTTCTCTCCGGGCATTAGTTGTTCCGTATTATACAGAACAGCGAAACACATCGTGAGTGCTTACACGACTCACACTGTCCCAATGAGATTTACCGCCGCTTTCCGTTCTTGTACAACATGCAGGCCTCACTGTACCCTCGCAGCATGTGGATGCTGAGTGTGCGCCGCAACGCTTGCATAGGTCACGCGTTACGAATTTCACTGTGGAATGCTGGGGATTTGCTTAATGATATATACCTCGGGATATTGAAACAAGAGACCGAGTGAATGGTATTTTCCTCTCTAGTCTCAATATCACTCGTACACACGGTGGGAGGGTGGCATATTTTTTTGGATCTTGCGGGCACGTGAATTTGAATTTCACAGCAGCACATTCGACGTTCTGCTGGGCCGACTTACATTTACAACGCCTGACGTTTTAATGAAAAATATTGTGACATTTTTCACTGGAGTTCACACAAAATTGATCTGACATTTCTGATACACTGTTTGGATATTGTTATCAAACTCAAGGTTCGCGGAAATGTGGAGGAATGTCGCGGAGAAATTGGCGAAAACTGTACGATTTCGGTTCGATTTTGGCCTGATAGTAGACCCCTCCAATAATTCCAGAAACATCCTTCTCCTTTCCTCATTCACTGGACTAATCGTCTCTCAACACTTGCCCCCGCCCCCAAAATAACCAATGTTCCTCATTTTAATTCTTACTACCCAGATGGACAAATGTAAAGCGCAAAATGCATCGAAAGCCCGTCGGGGGTGGCGCAAGAGGTGAATAAAGCGGGAGAAAGAGAGAGAGAGCACGCGGAGGGGAGAATAACCGCGAAGACCGCAACAACGGGCTCGACCCGGAGGGCGATACCAACCGTAGTAGGTCCAGATATAAGAGAGGAGTTGAAACGCTTCAACGTTTTTGTCATGCCCCCGGCCACGACAACTCCGAGGCGATATTCCCTACCACTTTTCTGTCTTTGTCTTACTTGGCATCCCACCACTAGCTTCTTTCCTCATGTATAATATATATGACGACCGATACATAATCCACCTCTTTTGAGGTGGCTTGTATTTCACCAGCCCCCACTGTTGCCCCCAGTATTCTACATATGTATGTTTGCATGGTACGACGAGAGGACATCGTTTGCCCCGCGGCCTTACTTTTTCGTTCGTCCGAAAATGTAAATTTGGGAACCATCTCTTCTCCACTGATGACTCATCCGTAATAATTTTTTTTCTGAAATTTTTCATTATGAATTTTCGGGAGATTTTTTCTTAATGGATTGTTCATTTATTTATTAAACATTCCTGAACCACGAAAAAACGAATTGTGGACATATTTTACATTATAAAATTTATGCCCGTATGAGTTATTTGCAAATATTGCGGTATAAAACTATTGATAGTACATTTCATATTTTTATCCGACATTCGCGGAGAAATTCGCTGGTCGTAAGAAGAGAGTTTCTATCTAGTGGAATGTTAAATTGCTGTGCTTGATATGAAGGATAAAATTTTTGTTTGACGAGTTCTCGAATCATGAATTGTCTGGGATTATCATACAGTGGGCAATGCCACGAGACATGATCGTTGGTTTCGTCTTCATAAGCGAGTTGACATGTTAATGATACAATTATACCTGAATGGGATTGGTCAGCATATATTTAGACCCGTGTATCGGCAAAAGTTCATTACCATTTTGTGAAATGGTTTGTTTTGTCTTCGTAACTTAATTGAACTTTTTACGGAAAGGACATTTTTGTGGGAACCGAAATTTTGGGAAGTATTTGATTTCAGAGACTTTCAACGAGTGCATAAATTAGGCATTTTATGACCGTTTTTATTTCAATCGTCCTCTCGGTAAATGCAGATATATTTTTTTTCTTCCAATAAATTTTCAATTTTGCAATTAATTTGTACGTTTGAAAGAAATTATCAATTATTCATTTGCAATTATAATTGTTTACGATGCAGTGATATGAGAGAGTAATGTGAACGTTCATTCCTTTCGGGGGACATTTCGCTAATGGCGAAAAATTATTTATGATGTTTATTCAATAGGTCTGCAAATATCATTTGTTTTTTAATTTATTCATGCGACAAATATATCGGAAATTTCATCACACTCCCTCGGCCGTTTCGACTATTTTTTTTTTCAAACAATTGGTGAGAATTGTAATTTGTTTTTGCGTGGTTCGACCAGTGGGATTGATTTTCACTTGCGAATTTTTAATTCATTTTTTTCAATTTTATTTAATTTTGTTGTGTGATGATTAACATTTGGTCCTCGTGGTTACGCCACTGGGGATTTATACTTGCATGCAGCATGAGAGATCGTGTTCATCGTGGGCGGACGAACGTTCTCCATCACCATTCACGACTTAGGGCAGTAAATAAAAGTCGCTCAAATCGTAAATCCGTTGGATATAACACGTCTTCATATATTCGAGCTGAAAGCACGTATCGATGTTAACACGAACCGAAATCATTTAAAAATAATAAAAATGCGGTTTATAATGCCGGTGAAATTACCATTAAATGCGAACAGGGAGGTGCGGAAAAATTTCGACATTAAATAATTTTTATGGAGAAAGAACATTCCGGAAAGTACTTTTAAATTCCCATCAATACCAAATGCAAAATACGGAAAATCCACCGATTGAGTGAAAAAATGACGAGTCCACTATCCGTCCTATTGGTTCTTTAAGATTTATTTTTTCAATCTTGAGATGGAAAATTTCTTTGAAATTCTTGTTTATGACCTGAACATAGAATCATAAAATTCTTCTTCAGATAAATAATAGTATATTTCGTAACAAGTAAAAAAAATGGTTTTTGGTGAGTGGGAGGTTTATATCACGAGCCGAAGGCGAGAGGCACTTTTTTCACGAGTTACGAACATAATTTTTTGTCACTGCTGCTACATTCAGCTCGTGCCGAAAAGTGCCTTTTCGATCACTTGTGATCGAAAAGAAC